>JAEUYN010002121.1:0-206625 GCA_018257835.1 Euura lappo | reverse complement strand
AGTACATATGGTTCAAATTCATCCGCAGTGTTATCATTTCACTCGCTTTAAAAGACTTGGCACTGGTCAAACAGAGCCCCTGTTGCTAAGTCATAACAGAGCATGGTGAAATGCCAACGTCGGAGATGGTTTTGAGCCGCAGGGACTCCGCTTGACGTTAAACACCTCAAAGACACTGAAACACGAACGACAGAGCTGTCTTCACCCACACAGGCTCTGTTTGACCAGCGTCAAGTTCATTGGGGGATGTGAAACTCCAAAGCCGTGGATGATTTTATATCAGGCCACAGATTTTCGGTTTGGCGTCAGATCCCTCAAAGCAAGTCAAACACTAACGTCAGAGCCGAGCTTGAGCCACTAGTTTTCATATGACCAGGGTCGTCCATAGGAGAAACTCTCACGTCAACTATCAATCAATGATTCGTAACTGATCAATCAAAACGAATCATCTTCATTTCAAGATCAAAAATGTATTCCAAGTGATTTCTGAAAATAATTCATTTGTTAGAAATTCCTTTGCTCTCTGCGCATCCTCAATATTCTTAAAATAAGTTTCTGTCAATAAATTCTTCGCAGTAACCGTCCTTAGTTGCTTTAATTTTCCCGTATGTTCATTCATTTACACGATTCACCAAGCGCTTCAATCACTGTATTCATTCAACAATTGACGTTGCAATTTATTTGATTTTCAGGAAAATTTGTGAACATTTTGAACTCGAAAATGTTGATTTTTTGCGAACGAACCTAACGATATTCATTTCATTCTCGCGTGAAGAATCGGAATTTTCACAACATCCAATTACAAACAAGTGTGTAGATACTTACGTCTCCTTCGATGTTAAAAAAAATCCAGGTTCACGCTGCAAGTAGTCGCAGATGACTCGCACGTTACACCGGTCTGAGATGAACCGGTGACAGTCTACTGGAATTCTTCACTTTCTTCGAACGGCTATCACCGTTAATTTTCCACTGAAATTCAAATATATGTGGACGAGTGGTACTATACTCTATCTACACACTCTATCTATCACGACACTTTATTCTATCTACACACCGACGATGCAATTTTCACTATCATGGATCAAAGCCCGCGCGGTTTTCGGTTCTTCTTTTTCTGTTGTCTGTGGTTCCTGGTTTTCACCATCTAGCCAACGGTTTTCGGTTGAATATAATAACAGGATCGTCACACGATCACTGCATTTATCCCACCTGTATTGACCGTAGCCAACGGTCTTGACACCATGTATTGTCACCAAAAGTATGTAGAACGTTCGGGTTATAAGCACGAAGACAAAGACCGTTGGAAAGCGCGGATACTTGTTGACATGCCTCCTGAATCCAATGGCTTGGGAGTTGGGTGCACGCATGCGCAACTCTCTATTCAGTGTCTCTATGAGTGCGTTCGTAAAGTCTACTCAGTTCGCGGACCGTACCTTGATAACCAATTGTGACATTGAGTTCAAAAGAATGAACCAATTGCCAATGCGAACCGCGGACTGAGTAGACTTTACGAACGCACCCTATTAACACACTTGAAAACAAAGCCGATCACCACGTGCGGATGGTTAGTGGCGAGTCTACATTGGGCGTCAAGAACGCTGTGCTCTGATGTCACGCATAGGCAGCCGATAGGTGACGTCGAGCGTATTCGTTGACCATCGAATGTGGACTCGCCATAGTGAACTCAACGGTTTTGGAAGCGCGCATGCGCAGCCTCAACCCACGTTCTCACAACCCAGTTCTCCCTAGTCCCTTCTCCGAGTTCACTTCCTACGTCCATCAACACGTGTCGAGACGAACGGATTGCACCTGTTGCATCATGTCCGGATCACAAATCACACACGCATGTGTTCATTTTATAGCAGAGAATTTTCACAAAATTGTGCCACTGTCGTCCGTGCAAGACTTCCATCCCGAAAACGAATCCGATTTCGTAAGAAATAGAATCTACAGAGTTTGGCGAAACGGGACTGGCGCGGCGAACGGCGATTTTCTACTCAAGGCACACGTGCTCTTGCTGGGCGGTAAGTACATAATTTATGATTATTTTCATGGTATGCATCTAAATATGGGTCTATTTTCTGCAACTTGACACAGTTCCAGACCATGTAATCACGGATTTCTTCTCTCTGTTTTACATGTCGGCGGCCACGTGGAAAATTTGGCCATCTCAAGCATTATAAAATAATACAGGCTGATTAGTCCCAAGGTAGCCGGTTTTTCCATGTGGCTGTCGATGTTCTAGTCTTACGTCTGAAACACTTACCCGATATTTTGTGCAATGTGAAGCAGCATATCCCACCTTCAAGAACGTGGACAGAATTTTACTGATTTAAGGGGGTACATACACCGTTGAATGGGTAAAAATCTCTCAAGAGATATTTTTTTTCTGGCTAAAATCTAAAATAATCATGATGTTCGAGGGGGGTTTTACCCTCAGTATCAATATTTTACATCATAGGTATACTACCTTCGGTCATATAAGAGTTACTTTAAATATAGACAAAATACCGATTCTCCCGGTCCTCGTTTAAGGAATGAAGAGCATCGGTGAACGGATTCTAGCTGTCTTGGTCTCAAATTGTTCAGAAGAGATGCCGTTATGGATGAAGTGGAGGAATTTTTGATGTTGCAAAAATAACCCGAAATATTGATCTTCTTCCCGTATTTATTATTTCTTTCTCCTTGTTTTTCCACTATCTCCACTAAAAATAAAAATATACAAATCCTCCTTTCACTCCATAGAGGCATCGATTATGAACAATTGAAGACCAAGATGGCTTGGATCAGTCCAACGGTACTCCTGAATCCTCACAAGGAGCAGTCAAAATATTCATTCTTCAGAAATCAACTTTGAAACTTTTGGCTGCGTGGAAGATTTGAGAGGTCAACTATATTACTGCGGCTTTCTAATTGGGTCACTGGTCGGGTCGGTGCCTTTATAAATTCTTTTTATTCTTCCTACCTAATCTGCGCCTCAGACCGGCCTACGCAAAGTTTAAAGCTTGTTATCTAACGCCACCGATACCGTGCGTCCTTCTTTCTGAAAAGCTCGCGGTCCACTTGCGGCATCGTTCATGTCGACTCCCTCCTTACGTTGGATGGGCAGTAACTGGCTTAACAGGGATAAGCTTTCATCACTCACCGGGGCTCCGCAAGCCTTTTCGCAGCTTCCACGCATACTGAATCTTGTAGTTGGGTAGCCGCGATGAGTCTCTACTGAGAGCTTTAGCAGAGCTTCTAGCAAACTTCTCGGACCTCGTGGAAAAAATCATCGCTGCAATAGGATCTGCTATTCATACAAACTGTCACAATTAATAGTATATTACACACCTAGGAAGGGAAAGTCGGCTATTCCAAACTGCATGTGAGATTGGCAAGAACGCAGTTTGGAATGGCCTTTTTCACTCCCGTGGGTAGTATACTATTTTTCACCACCCCCTGCATCGGAAAGCACGACTTCCCGTTCACGCAGCAGGCCGAAAGTCGTACTTTCCGTGCAGGTGTGGTGAAATAGTATATTATGCTACAAGGGAGGAAAGAGCGCGATTTTCGCCGAGTGCGAGGTTTGCTGCCCGAGGCACGAGCGAAGCGAGTGCAGCGAGGGCAGCACGAACACGAGGTGAAAATTGCGTTCCTCCCGTGTGGCATATGCTATTTTTCACCCGACTTCGATAAAATGACCTTATTCCGTCGCTGTAACGCGAGTGGAAAGTAGGTAGTCAATTTTTGACCGGAAGGAAAATAAGTAATTAACCGGGCAGAAAAGTAAATAGCCGGGCAAAAAAGTCCACTTTTTTGCCCGGCTATTTACTTTTTTGCCGGCAATCTTCTTTTTTGCCCGGCAATCTACTTTTTTGCCCGGCAATCTACTTTTCTTCCCTCTGTTCCAAAATTGACTACTTTCGACCCGCGTTTCAGGAGCGAAATATGGTCATTTTATCGTAGTCGGGTGAAAATTATGTTTTCTCACACCTGGTCGCAAAATGCCACTTTTCATACCTCTTGAGCGGGCGGAAAACAGCTCTTTTCACCCTAGGGCGGAAATAGTATATTTCGATACAAGAGGCCAAACGAGCGTTTTTGCGCACTGCGAGTCTGAAGGCACAAGCCGAGGCGGAGCCGAGGCTTCGTGCGGTCTTCAGACGAGTAGTGCGCAAGAAGCGAGTTTGGCCTCGCGTATCGAACACTGTTTTTCTTTATGAATGTAATGCAAGATCCGAGATCTTGCCCACCGTTTACGGACGTCCGGAATGGCGGATGGCAGCACTGTGCACGGGGGCGATGCGCGGTATCCTTTCACCGGTGGGCAAAGTACTTTGCCCACCGGTGAAGGGATTTTGCGCATCGCCCCGTGCACAGTGCGGCAATCGGCCATTTTGGGCGTCTGTAAGCGGTGGGCAAACGAGGATTTTGCATGCATGTGTAAAGAAAAAGTCGTTTCCGCCCGCTCACTCGGTCTGAAAAGAGGCATTTTTGCAGACCAGGTGTTAAGAAAAACATCGTGTGCATCATGGGCGCAAAGCTATTATGCGAGTCTGCTTTTACAGCAACTCGCCTTCGGCTCGTGCCGCAAATTGCATACTCGCAAAATAGCCTTTTGCGCCCTTGATACACAAATAACTATTTCACCCGACTGCGACAAAATGACCGTATTTCGCCCCTGAAACGCGGGTCGAAAGTCGTCAATTTCGGACCAGAGGGAAGAAAAGTCGATTGCCGGGCAAAAAAGTAGATTGCCGGGCAAAAAAGTAAATTGCCGGGGAAAAAGTGGATTTTTTTGCCCGGCAATTTACTTTTCTGCCCGGTTAATCACTTCTCTTCCTTCTGGTCAAAAATTGACTACCTACTTTCCACTCGCGTTACAGCGACGGAATAAGGTCATTTTATCGAAGTCGGGTGAAAAATAGCATATGCCACACGGGAGGAACGCAATTTTCACCTCGTGTTCGTGCTGCCCTCGCTGCACTCGCTTCGCTCGTGCCTCGGGCAGCAAACCTCGCACTCGGCGAAAATCGCGCTCTTTCCTCCCTTGTAGCATAATATACTATTATATCAACGGGTCCCAAGAATAGTGACGTGACTCGCCGTGCAGAATAGAACAGACGTAACTGAGAAGATAACAAAAGAATTACAATAGTGTTTATTAAGTTACGTCTGTTCTATCCTGCACGACGAGTTCCTCTCTTTCCTTAGGACCCGTCTATATAAATCATATGCATAGAGTATTCCAATAGTGCTTGTATCCTACACTACTCACAATAATAAACTACTTGGCCCACAATAGGTTTGGCCTTCATCAGCTCAAGGGAAATACACTGCACAATGGTTGGAGACAAAAAAATAAGTTCAAAAAATAAAGAGTTACTTCCAAATAGTACACAACATTCAGATAAGTGCTTCCAATATAGAAATACAATACCAAGGTGTGAAGCTGCTGTGTCAGGTTGAGGTGTAGGATAAATAAGACCTGTACATAAATCGTTAGTTTGATCACATCACATCTGACAAATAATATTAAAAAAATTCGTTCATTACAGATAGTGAATCTGCTGTTGAACGACAACGAGACAGGGCTCGGCTCAGAATCCCTAACAAACGCAAAATCAGTCTTGACGCAAGCGCGTCTGTTGGGAAGAAAAAAAAACAGGCCATGGTCAAGCCAGCAAAAAATGTACGACAAGTATGATGTTCACCCTATTATGCTGGAATGTATCCTCCCACGTATTAATTTCATGAAAAAGTGACCTAATTGAGTCATGAACACTTCCTGTCTCGATTTTTCATCTTTTTTTTTTTTTTGTACACACTGATTCATTTTATTAGAACTCAAGTGATAATGCTGTTAATTTTATTGTTGGTACAGACGGTCAGACAAAAGCCGGTCGGTCGAAATCCGAAGAATTCTGCTGAACATAACGCAAACATGCAGATCCTCAATAGATATGATAACTTCGTGGCCACAAGACGGATGATCGACGATTTGGAAACACAGGACGCGGAAAATATTGATGGTAATTATGTCAGAAATTGAATTGCATGTACAAAGTTTGGTTGTGTGTAATATTTGGAAAATTCTGAATCTTTGAGTGTACTTCATAAGCACACAGTGTCAGGCAGCCATGTATCCACCTATAGAGAAGTGTTGTGTATAAATTTGAAGTTTCGCTGATATTCAGGACTGAATCTCAAATCACATCTTTCAACATATTTACCATCACACCTGCATGAAAAGGTCTCTTTTGTGCTGCGTGTAGAGGCACCGTCCACAGTATAATCATACTGGACTTTTAGAAACATTAGTTACATTTGCTTGACGTTAATGGTATCCTGCATACGATGTAGATCCGGCGCCGACACATCCGGAGAGTCCTGCGGGGGATAATATGCCTGGATTTTTCGTCCTGCGCCCACCGCCTGCGCGACAAGGACATGACCGCTCGAATACAAGGAACTCTGGAAGTAACGGATCAGCCCTCGTGCAAGAAAGACATGACCGCTCGAATACAAGGAACTCTGAAAATAACGGATCAGCCTCCGTGCAAGAAAGACATGACCGCCCGAATACAATGAACTCTGAAAATAATGGACCAGCCTTCGTGCAAGAAGATGTTATAGATTTTCGATCGCCCACGACATCACGCAGGGGCGAACCTTCAGGAGGCCGCAACCTGCAGAATTCGGTCAATGTTAGATCACGTTTTATAGAGCATGAAAGACGCACGCCAACGAGCCGCTACCCTCGTATGGCTTTGCGAGCCGAATTAGAGGGTCATCGTCGAGCACCTGCTTGTGGACCTGGTCAGCGCACGCAGCAGATTCCCCGGCGGCAAGACGCACTCCAGGACTTGGTGAGCAAAGTATTCTGTGAACCCTTACTGGAATACCCGAAGCTGCCTTGCTCTCATTATCTGTCAGTTGTGTGTATAATGATATTAAAATACAAAATCATTTATATTTGACCACAGGTCGAAATTCACACCGATGTTTACCTCGAGCGAGATACGTGGGAGGTGCTGCTCAGCCAACGAGATTCTAAATTCGTCAGGGATGTGGCCGTGAAAATCTGGGGGTCAAGGGGGTTAGCTGAGAGGTGCATTGATGGCAAGCGAGCGAACAAGCATAATGGAGCTGAAGAACAGCCCAGGCGGCCGTTGACCCCGGTCAAGTATGAAAGTTTAAAAGGTATCATGAATTTCGCAAGATTTCGTCTTGTCACCTCGATTTGCATGAATTACGAATGTTGAAAAATAACTTGTATATTCTTTGAGTTTTTAATTAATTAGACATCAAAATTCTTAGGATTTGAAGAACTGAAAATAGATATATCTGTCAGTTTTTATGTGCGTCCGAAGCTATATCTCTTGAAACTCGCCATCCAAAGTGGTCCGTAGGTAGGTCGCCAGATAGAAAGTAGTTCAGTGTCATAGATACTATCTTTTGATGTTGAAAACTGTAGTTCGTACTTGACTTTGATTTCCAAAAATAAAAAATCTATAGAAATAAACTCATTCATCCGGATAGATACCCAAATATCCATCGATACTCTTTTCAGATTGTGGTAGAGAGCTAAGACTCTGTGTTCGTCAACTCATCGCGTGAGACACGATTTCCTCAGCTTTCATTATACACTGGTTAGGTTGTGAAACGTCAAGAGCCTGGAATCTGAAGAATTCTATAGAACCAGATACGTTCATTTTACTATTTCCAGTAGCATAATTGAAAGGCACCTTAAACATGAAAGAACGTGTGGAGTGCCTCATGCAAGAACACGTAACCAGGGTAGCGTTCTCGCTACACTGTCTAAAGTTGATTTCTTTTTTCAAGTTTTTTTCACCTTATGAGAAATAATTTTTTTTATACAAGTATTGTAAGGAGTACCGTTGTTTTGAATCTAATTTCCGATTGAGTTCGAATAAAAAACGCTAAAAGGTGAAAAGTGATGGGTTACAATAAATTGAAAAAAATAAAAGAAAAAAGGTAGCGATGACGGGTTTAAGACAAAGAGAACTTGAAAAAGAATTGTGTATATGGGGCATTCCATGTCAACTCGACCAATGATTTACCCTCAACATTTTTGGATCGCTTCATAATTTTTTATACGATTTTCCTATCTGAAAATTTTTCAAATTTTTTCCGATTTTTTCCGCAATCTTTTTTATCAATATTCGTACCCATCTGAAAAAGGTTTTTTTTTTAATCTATCTAAAATTCAATCTAGTTTTTCATTCCAATCATTCTTCCTGGCCCATGATGGGACTTTTTTTTTGATTTTTATAGCACTTTGAACATTTTCACCAATCTTGCAACGTTATAAAAAAATCTCAAAAATCTAGTCTTTCATTCCGATCATTCTGACACCCGGTCCAGTATTATAGTGTTGGACTCTCACGACCAATTCTCAAATATTCTCGATTTTATAATGAACATAATTTTACCACCGACAGCTCGAACTTCAAGTCTAAGGATAGGGTAAAAATGTAAAAATCATTGATTTATAATTAATATTTATTCATTTGTAATTCATTTATCAACTTGTGGAACTCAAAGACATTGAATCCCCATTACTCAAGAAGTGTTATACACTCGTTCTTTTGGCCGCGTACTGGGTACGTTGAGTATTGTGGATTCAATGTCTTTGTATTCTACAAGTTGATAAATGAACTACAAATGAATAAATATTAATTATAAATCAATGATTTTTACATTTTTACCCTATCCTTAGACTTGAAGTTCGAGCTGTCGGTGGTAAAATTATGTTCATTATAAAATCGAGAATATTTGAGAATTGGTCGTGAGAGTCCAACACTATAATACTGGACCGGGTGTCAGAATGATCGGAATGAAAGACTAGATTTTTGAGATTTTTTTATAACGTTGCAAGATTGGTGAAAATGTTTAAAATGCTATAAAAATTTAAAAAAAAAAGGTCCCATCATGGGCCAGGTGGCAGAATGATTGGAATGAAAAACTAGATTTTTGAGAATTTTTTTAGATTAAAAAAAAAACCTTTTTCAGATGGGTTCGAATATTGATAAAAAATTAACAGATTGCGGAAAAAATCGGAAAAAATTTGGGAGTGCCATTTTGAGATAGGAAAATCGTATAAAAAATTATGAAGCGATCCAAAAATGTTGAGGGAAAATCATTGGTCGAGTTGACATGGAATGCTCCATATATTACGGAAGCGGGGGCTGTCGTAAATCATCCATAACATTTTTTGTGAATTTTGTAATACTTTACAAAATGGTGACAAATTTGTTAATTCAACTGAATTATAACTGAGAAAGGGTTGTTCGAAAATATCAAAAGTCATGAAAATGAAGCTTCGACAGCAGTGTGAAAGATTATTTATCAAACCAGAGATAGTGAGGTCCTGAGGCTAGATAGATTAGCACGCATAGCCACATTATACATTCGCAGAATATTATTCCATTACTACGAATTTTTCGGTCGATATTTTGTTAGTGATGTTTATGTGCACGATTACAGTAGTGATACAGTCTCGTAAATCATACACTTGTTTGCTGTTTCTTTGCAGATTGCCTTTTCTACAAAATTACCGACGCAGGCGTCACAGGGCGAGCGCGAGCCTACCGGATGAGGCAAATCTGGAACTACATTTCCCACAAAATTTATGACGAACGTAAGAAGTTAGAACTGGCATAAAGTCCATTACGTTACTTGACATCTTTTCGATCCTAACTAGTCTAGTTAGAGACTCTTCAATTTTCATACGACCAGATAAAAGTTGATTACATTATCTTCTATTTTTTTTCTTCGTCATGAAAACAATTTTATCTGGTCGTATGAGAAAAAAAAAACAACATAATTCTACTTATTTACACCTGCTAATCACTAGTCTAGTCAAGATCGTACGTAAAAATTTTCATACGACCAGATAAAAGTTGATTACATTATCTTCTATTTTTTTTCTTCGTCATGAAAACAATTTTATCTGGTCGTATGAGAAAAAAAAACAACATAATTCTACTTATTTACACCTGCTAATCACTAGTCTAGTCAAGATCGTACGTAAAAATTTTCATACGACCAGATAAAAGTTGATTACATTATCTTCTATTTTTTTTCTTCGTCATGAAAACAATTTTATCTGGTCTTATGAGAAAAAAAAACAACATAATTCTACTTATTTACACCTGCTAATCACTAGTCTAGTCAAGATCGTACGTAAAAATTTTCATACGACCAGATAAAAGTTGATTACATTATCTTCTATTTTTTTTCTTCGTCATGAAAACAATTTTATCTGGTCGTATGAGAAAAAAAAACAACATAATTCTACTTATTTACACCTGCTCATCACTAGTCTAGTCAAGATCGTACGTAAAAATTTTCATACGACCAGATAAAAGTTGATTACATTATCTTCTATTTTTTTTCTTCGTCATGAAAACAATTTTATCTGGTCGTATGAGAAAAAAAAACAACATAATTCTACTTATTTACACCTGCTCATCACTAGTCTAGTCAAGATCGTACGTAAAAATTTTCATACGACCAGATAAAAGTTGATTACATTATCTTCTATTTTTTTCTTCGACATGAAAACAATTTTATCTGGTCGTATGGAAAAAAAAAACATAATTCTACTTATTTACACCTGCTAATCACTAGTCTACTCATCATGTTCGATCAGTATCCATGGATAATATTACAGAAATATCATAGAGGAAGAGACTGGAAATTAGAGCAATAAGATAAAACATTTGATAAGTGAAGATGAAAAACAAAATTAATAAAGGCTGATTAGCAATTACACAATGGCGATTCATTTGTATATAACGTCTAATTTCTATTTGCCTGATAAGATGTAACGTGTGGAACTCGAATGACGGCGAAGCTGATGAATATATTATAATAATATCCATGATAATATCAATAATAATATATAAGTATTATTATTACAATATTATCATTATCATCATTATTGTGTGTATAGGTATATAAATACATGTCGACGGGTCCTAATGAAACAAGTGTATCTCGCCCGGCGGGATAGAACGAAGGTAGTTCGCCGAGCGGGTAGAACAAGTGTGCTTCGCCGAAAAATCAAAACAAGGCTATCTCGCGCGTCAGGCTGGAATAAGGGTAACTCGCGCCCATTTAAGTCCGTGCAGCGAGTTACCCTTGTTCTAGCTTGACGTGCGAGTTAGCTTTGTTCTAGGCTGACGCACGAGATAGCCTTGTTTTGATTTTTCGGCGAAGTACACTTGTTCTATCCAGTCCAGCAAAATACATTCATTCTACCTCACCCGGCGAAGCACCATTTTTGATTCGCTTCACGATTTTCTGCATGATTTTCCGATCTCAAAAAAGAGCACTCACGAATTTATTAACATGTTCCCGGAAACCATTAATTTTGTATGAATACTCGAACCCATTCAAATTTGGATTTCTTTTTAAACCTCAAGAAATTAAAAAAAATCCTAATTTATCATTTCGATCATTTTGACACCGGTCTATATATGTATAAATATATCATATAAAATGTATAAACCGGTGTACCGGTGTCAAAATGATCGAAATGATAAATTAGGTTTTTTTTAATCCTATTATACATATATACAATGCAGTTTTTCTGCAGTAATATGTATTGTATATGGGCCATTCCACCAAATCCTGTATGCAAATTGGGCGTCAACATTTTTTTTTTATTATTTTTTTTTTTTTGAATTGGTTTATTCACATTATTTGGGTGTCAACAAAGAGATTTTTCGAGTATGAAAAATCCCCGACTCCAATTAATGGGGGTTCTCGTAATTATTCGATTATGCTCCGAACTTTTACCATCTAATTGACCGATTCTGATAATGCCTTTTTTGAAGCAAAATTACGACTATGGTTTTCGATCGGAAATTTTCTGAATTTTTCGAAAATGATGATCATTTTCATGTAACTTGTCATTTTCGGCGCGAAATTCGATAAATAAGACACAGAATGTCAATTTCACCATGTTCCTCTTCGTTTTATGAAAATCAGTTTGTTTTCGAAAAATTTCGATGAAAATCGTGTCTCAACATTTTCCGCTCGTGTACCTCCAAGTCACAGTTACGGTTTGAATAGAATTGCAGGGTTTTTTTTTTTGGTAATTATTCGTGCGTTTCGATGTTAACATGCAAATGTGTGTACGTGTAATGTATAACACGTTACATCGGGATGCACGAAAAATGACGCAAACAAACGTCAAATTTAATTCAAACCGTAACTGTGACTTGGAGGTACAGGATCGGGAAATGTTGAGACATGATTTTGATTGGAAATTTAGTGAAATTTTATTTAAAAAATTCCGATTTGCCAAAAAACTTTCCAATCGTGGTGAAATTGACATTTTAAGTCTAATTTTTTTAATTTCGCGCTGAAAATGACAAGATAGATGAAAACGATGATCATTTCCGAAAAATTCAGAAAATTTCCGATCGAAAACCGTTTCTTCAATGTTGTTTTTTAGGCACTTTTCAAACCGCTCAATTAGATTGGAAAATTTCTAAACAAAATTAAATAATTACGAGAACCCCTGTTAAACTGGAGTCGGGGATCTTCCGTACTCGGTATGCAGTACTAGTATTAGGTACTCTGAATGAAATAGAAAATGGTGAAAGAAAATCATTGGTCGTATTGCGTTGGCGTGAAATGCCTCGTATACAATTGGCACACATGCTGCATAATAGGTATATTTGGGGCTTTCCATGCCTAATCGACCTGCATTTGACCCTTGACCTCTCGGATTTGGTCCACGATTTTTTATATGATTGTTCTCACTTTGAAAGGCTCATTTTTTTTTCTTGCCACGAGATGTATTGTCTACAATTTTCTGAAAATGGTCATATTGATCGACATACTTCAAAAATCTGAAAAATCGTCGGTCAGATATCAACATTTTCAGCCTGAAGCCGAAGTGGGGACATCCCTTCTCACTATTTTCAATTTTTTTTTTTAATAGAAGCGGAAGTTATTTCACTATAGATGGTTGCTGAAACATTTTCCTGTAGATTTTTTTATTATTTGATAGTGGTTGACAAAAGCTTTATTAAAAAATAAAAAAAATAAAAAAAAAAAACGTGCGAAAAATCGGATTTTTTTTAATCTGGTGTGACACAGGTAAATATGTATATGGGGCATTCCACGTCAAACCGACCCCTCATGAGCGTGACCGTCTGGGATTTCGATGCCCAATGGATTTTTTGGTTCGTTTTGGTCAAAAATGATGCCTCTAATTTTTGAAAAACATTCCGCCATTTTTGAAGTTCGTATAGTGACCTCAAATATCATTATCAAGATGGACATTTTTAAAATCGCTGATTTTTTTTTTGTAGAATCAGGGACTCGAAAACACATCGTTTGGTCATAGACCGATCATGGGATGAAAATGCTAACATTTTTTTTCCAATTTTTGATTTTGCACTTATATATCAAAAAAATTCTAATCATGGTTTTTTGTAGTAAAAAATAAAACGAAAAGAAACTTCATCTTGGTGAAATTTGATTTTCTTGTTAGTTGAAGAGTAAAACTCCAAAAACGATCGTTGATTGCGTTTTTTTTTTTCGAATCAAGCATCGTTTTTGGCGTTTTACTCTTCAACCAACACGAAAATCAAATTTCACCAAGACGAAGTTTCTTTTTGTTTTATTTTTTACTACAAAAAACTATGATTAGAATTCTTTTGATATTTTTTTGAAAGATCAAAAATTAAAAAAAAAAATTTTAGCATTTTCATCCCATGATCGGTCTATGACCAAACGATGTGTTTTCGAGTCCCTGATTCTACAAAAAAAAATCAGCGATTTTAAAAATGTCCATCTTGATGATGATATTTGAGGTAACCATACGACCTTCAAAAATGTCGGAAAAAATAAAAAAAAATTAGAGGCATCATTTTTGACCAAAACGAACCAAAAAATCAATTGGGCATCGAAATCCCAGAGAGTCACGCTCATGAGGGGTCGGTTTGACGTGGAATGCCCCATATGTATACATAAATTCGTTCATTGCTTGCCCTCCGAATTATGAAAAATTCCGATCAATACTTCTGTACATGACATTTCTTCACTTCATTCCTTCATTTTTTGGATAATGATATAAATAAGTAATAGTAAGAACGATAATATTCGTGATGTATAAATGGACGTCGTAAAAGACGTCAGAAACGACGTCGCGCAAGACGTCATTTCCTATCCCAAATTCACACTTAATATCTGACGTCGTTTCGGACGTCATTTCGGACGTCATTTCGGACGTCATTTCGGACGTCGAATCGACGTCTCAAATGACGTCGATTCGACGTCCATATTTTCAATAGGGTGTGCCGGTCGCGTTTTCTTGCAGGAATTATGGCTAAAGATAATCGATTAATCGTAGCATCGATTATTTTTCCCCGATTAATCGAGTATAATCGGTTATTTTCGCCACTCGATTAATTGGAAGCATCGACTTGTTTCTTATAATCGATTTAACCATTAAGGTGAAATGAAAGTCACGTGACCTGGATATGATTTACACTTGGAATTTTCAAACGCTATTTTTTCAGCCAAAACACATTCGATTGATGTGAAATTGATATCAGTGACGTAGAAAAACTTAATGAAAGGCCTGCCAATCGTGGATTTTCGAATGTCGAAAGACATAATCAGAATTTTGTGTAACAATATTGTTCTGTAACCCAAGGAGGTGCTGCCCCTCGTGGAGAGAGGCAGCACTTCCTTGGATTACAGAACAATATTGTTAAAAAAACTGTTATTACGTCTCGATTTTCGAAAATCCACGATTGGCAGGCCCTTCATCGAGTTTTTCTACGTCACTGATATCAATTTCACATCAATCGAATGTGTTTTGGCTGAGAAAATAGCGTTTGAAAATTCCAAGTGTAAATCATATCGAGGTCACGTGACTTTCATTTCACCTTAAATAAAAGAATTTTTCATTTTTTCTCATATTCCTGACCCAAATTTCACTATAAATTTGATTTTTTTTTTACTCAATGCTTCATAGATTACTGGTGAATTCTCAATGAACGGGCTGAAAAAAAATCAATATGTATTGAAATTATGATGTCTAGATGTTAAAATTTTTGAGTAATTTTTGATAATCGATTAATTGATACATCGATTATTTTTGGTGCAACGATCATCCCTAATTTCTTGCTCCCGCTCTCTATTTTTCCTTATCTCTAATTTATCTGCCTGTCGTTTCATTTTTTCGCATAGTTTGTTACTTCCCATCATTCGATACGGATTCTATTGATTCATTCGACAGGAAATCGAAATCCCGTGAATAAAGTCGGTAAAGAAGGAGCAAAGCATTCCCTTAAAGATTTAATGTGACCTGAAGATTGATGTTCAAATGAAATAGTTGCGATTCTCAATATTACTGATATTCAGCAAATAATTTATAGAAGAAACCTGGCGCATTGATTCGCAAATTCGATCAAAGATTCATCAATTTTATTCTTTTTCAACCGAGTACAGAGTTATCCGCTGAGTTTGTTACCATAGCGAATCACCGGTCTCGAGAGACTCGGTCGATGGCCACTAGATGGATTCGGTGACATACGTGTGCTCCTTGGCATCGGAGGCGCTAATTACGAAATATTCGAATGCCGTGGACCCGGAGAGGATCGAATAGTTTGGAACATGGGCCGAAACAGGAGACTTGGCACATTTATTCGATGATTCAATAATTTATTCACCTATTTGAAGTTGGCCCGCAACTTCCGAATTTCCTAATGATTTTGCTGTCAAACAATTGCTCCCTAATTGCTCCGTTGTTTTTATTAATCGCTGCCTCATAGTTTCCAGGAAAATGCAGAATAACCGTACGCGTGCTATTCCGGGGTCAAGTGAATCCAAATTTGAATGAAGATTACGAAAAAACGGACAATAACTCTGCCGGAATAATAATTGCTTCTAATTGCTCCTAATTCCCGCATGAAAATATATACATGTATCAGAAACATGTATGACTTATATATGAGGAAATGTACAAATTATGTATGACATGTAAATTATGAATATCTCATTATAGCCGCTTTTAGTATATCAAATATTCATCTAAATTCAATATATTATTCAAATATTGATTATATATGTACGATGCCTTTCTCTACACTGATTCAATCAATCAATCATTTCATTCCATTCGATTCACATTGGAGCGATCGCAGTTTGCAATAAAATAATATTCACATACGAAGTTGAATATCAAAATGTGTTGAAATCGTTTCAAGGAGCTGCATCCGTTCGGATAAGTCAAAGCCTCCAATATCAATTGACACAATAGTTAGGCGAGAATATGTACGTTTTGCGATTCTATGAGTCCGGTGTCAATGTATCGAACTGCATTAAAATGACCAGAAACGTAGTCACAGCTCCAACGATCTAAAATTGAAAACGTATTTTATGGTGACGCCATAATATTTCAGGGACGCAAATTTTGCAAGATCATCACACGATATTCACCGACTGGAGTAGAGTCGCGTCCAATGAAAATACACCAGCAGCAGTCAACTCGATCTTCTCATGATACAATTGCAATGAGAATGATTGAAGCTGGAAGTAGAAAAAGCATGTAGAGAGAGAAAAAGAGTAGGGTAAAACGAGGATGCTAGCCTCTGAGACTCAATAAATCATATTTCATGATCAGTAAAAAATTATCTAGCTACTATCATGACGAAATTTCGTAATCTTTGCCATTCCACCAAATCCTGTACGCAAATCCGGCCTCCAAATTGTTGATGTTTTTTGTTTTTCATGGTTTCTTCACATTAAACGCGGTTCAAAGAATGCCTTGAAAAAAAAATGTTAAATACGGTTTTCGATCGGAAATTTTATGGATTTTTCGAAAATGATAATCATTTTCATCTAACTCGTCGAAATTCGAAAAATAAGGCTTTAAACATTAATTCTACTATATATTCCCCATCGTTTTTTAAAAATCGTACCATTGTATTGAAAGGCGTATCACCTTCGATCATCTGGATCTTGTGAATCAGTTTTCCCGTTCGTCTGGCCTGCAGACAGTGAAAGAACCAGCTGCTCGAATTCATTATTTCAGACATTGCCTTAATTAAAAAACACGACTCACCTGGTTTTGAGCCAAATTGCAAGCTACTACCAGATAAACTATGTGTGCGCAGCTTATCATGACTCGATTTAAACATCCGATTGTATATGCATCCACCTGACATCAATATGGTCCTCAATTTCTTGAATGATACGACACGTGTCGATGGTAAGGGTCCTCAGAGCACAGACAGCTCCTATAATCTACGAAAATATATCGTCATTGTCAGTCGTTAATTGGCTCCAAACCAACCACATGATAGTTGATAGTTTCGATTAAATGGGCTTCAAAGACTCAGCCCACGTTATTAAAATAAAATAAAAAACAGAACACTCTACTTACCACGTTCAACCCAAACGTTCCATTGATGCTGCAAGCTGCCTCGTACAAAGCCCCGTGAACCATAGCGATTGAACGAAGTCTCTCGGCACAAGCAATACCTTGTGTGCTTATTGTCTGAAAATCATTCATAAGAGATTGTGGAATATTTGTCCAGTTACAATAGTATATTGTGCACGAAGGGCGTAAGGTGGGCTTTTTTAGACCAAATACTGCAACCACATGAGGTCAAAAAGCCTGCTTAGCCCTTGGTGCAAACCATATTTTTACTAACGCATGCAGCGGCACTAAGATGACCTTTTTTCGACGCGGCACCTCATAAGTATGTTACAATTAGATTGCATTTTTCCAACCGGGAGAAGTAAGGTGGTAAGTGACAGGAAAAAGTAAATATGATGAATTTGATTATTGCCCGCGTTTTTCAAGCCGGTCAGAAAAAAATCAATTTAGGGCCAATCAATAGGGTCTAAAAAATACAGAAATCGTGCATGTAGTGCTACAAAAATTCTCTGAAGTATGGTTTATGATCAGTACCCTGCGTGATAGGCACTCTGTCTGGTTTCGCTCTTCGAAAATGTTCGTCAATTGTTCGTTGATAGCGGCAAATCTTTGTCGCGTAGCGAAAAGTAATTCGCTGAATAGACAAGTATCAACGATCCGAATAACATTGGTGTACATCCATGCTGCCCACAGCAACGGGTATCTACATCAATTTTGATATCTTCAAAAATGAGCAACTTATCACTGCTCTGGCAACATCAGCTACAATAGATACCTCAGATTGAAATATGAGTGGAGTATAAAATCGTAGGTACAAAGCACGATCGTCACTAATGTGGTTATTCCCAATCTTATGGAGTTTTGCTTCAAATTTGTGGCATAATCTAGTCTAGTGCCGAGCCTTTGCAGCGTCGTGTCTTGTGAGCTGAGAGTATCGATTGCATTTGCTATCTGAAATAGCGATTGATGATCGTTTTTATTCCAAATAATTGGGATTGAAAGCAGAAAGTTAGCCGGGATATGGGGAAGATACGACTTCACCGACGGTTTGAAAAAGGAGCGCTACCTTAGTCCTGGTGATTATCGCTGACGCAATCATCACTACCAACGACCATGCTGATAATTTGAATTCAATGTCAAAACCAGCCTTAATAACTGAGCCATTCCGTAGCCTGGAAGCAGAACATTGTAAAACAGTGAATATTCTGACGATGAGTTTGAAAAGATTAGGCTTTTACTTCTTTACTATCTCCTTGGCTTTCCACATCCACATGTATAATCCTGTCATCGACAAAGCCAGAACAGTCATGTTGTAGATTATCAAAATAATGCTTGTTGAGCACTTCCTCATGCCAACCGGGCCTTTCAACCATAATGGAAAAATTCCGGAAACCCGACAGACCCACGTGATGGGACTCAGCACAGAGTACAAATCTTGCTTCGAATTCATTTAAACTTAGAATTACGCGAAGAGTGAAGAAAGTAGAGACTTCATACCATATTTGTACTTATAGATTTGTGTCTAATAATATTTTGCGATATTTTATTTCAAAAAACGATCTTGATTGTTTGCCGTCGATATTCACACATTCAGCCTGAAAGTATCTCCTATCCCTCTGCCTGCCTCCTGCAACTGACTGTGATAATTAGCATCCTGCCATCCTATACTTCACTGTCATTAGTATAATTGCGTATACCAACCAATTGGATCAATGATCGTGGTAACGATGCATATTACATGAATGCAGAATGCAGCTGGGTTCGATATATATGAACCCAACTACAAACAACATTTTTCCCTGATGAGTCGCAGCACGGTACAATAAATTTTACAATAAATTTTACAGCTACGAAAACAATGGTGGTGCTAATTCGTTCCAATGTGTTCCAAATCTCCCCATGCGTTCGGTTTGTTGCATTTTTCTAATTTCTTCGCTTTCTGTTCATTTCAGGAGCCAAAACAGGCCGTTATGTAGTTTGGAAATTGATTAAAGTTTCTTGCTGATGCTGAATTTAATAATCAAATATATATATACATACAGCCAATCGTTTTCGCGGCTGAAAAATGTAACTTCTTTAATGATCATTTAGTGATCTCAAGTGGGATATCCGATATCAGAAACGATTTTCAAAGCACAGAGAACTCCTATAATCTATGAAAAAACTTCGTTACTGTTCGTTGATCAGCTCTCAAAGCACTTAAATCAATCAGTATGTAAACTCACTACGTTCAAACCGAATATTTTGTTAATGATTGTAGCCACCTCGTACAAAGCTCCATGGATTCTAGCAATCGAACGGAGTCTCTCCGAGCTACCAACCGATGTGCATATCGTCTGAAAGACATTATCGAGTTTATAGAACCTTTGTCTAGTTACGAAGACTATGAAGTGTAATTTATTAGGTACCCCGTGTGACGAGCACTTGGATTCTTCTATCATTTCCCTCAAGTGTTCGTTGACAGCGGCAAATCTTTGCCCCAAAGCAAACAGTACATCGTTGAATAGGCAAGTGCTGACGATTCGAATGACATTGGGATACATCCATGCTACCCAGATTAATGGGTATCTGCAACAATTTTATCATTCTAAAGAGTGTTATGATTAGTTTATCTGAGTCTAGTTCTCACTGTCATGAATACCTGAGGTTGAATTCTGATTGAAAAACGAAGTCAAAGGCACAGAACACCATCGTGACTGATATGCTTATATCCCTAATCTTGTGTAGGTTCGCGTCAAATCAGCCACGTAATCTAGTTTACCCTACTGAAAAACTCTTTATGATAAAAGTGGTAAAAAAGTACATGATAAATCATATGATAAATCACAATGCGTTATGACCGAAATCACATTATGATTTATCACATGAATTATTATGTATTTTATTATGTGATTCTTTAAATGGTCCGTAGATTTGTGTAAAAAACATACTTAATTTTGTAATTCATCATATGATTTTTCATATGATGATATTGTCATGATGGAAAAAGAAAAAAAAAGAAAACCTGGACTGGGATCGAACCGACCACCGTCGGATTCGGAAGCAGACACGCTACCGTATGAGCTACGCCGCTCGATGTCAAGCAGTCGCAGTCTTTGGTTCATAAGCTTTGATATCATTACGTTACTTCCCAAGTTCCTTGGAAATGATTGAGATTCATGAGTCTAAAACTGCACAAGCATTATATCGAGCGGCGTAGCTCATACGGTAGCGTGTCTGCTTCCGAATCCGACGGTGGTCGGTTCGATCCCAGTCCAGGTTTTCTTTTTTTTTCTTTTTCCATCATGACAATATCATCATATGAAAAATCATATGATGAATTACAAAATTAAGTATGTTTTTTACACAAATCTACGGACCATTTAAAGAATCACATAATAAAATACATAATAATTCATGTGATAAATCATAATGTGATTTCGGTCATAACGCATTGTGATTTATCATATGATTTATCATGTACTTTTTTAACACTTTTATCATAAAGAGTTTTTCAGTAGGGTTTCAGTAGGGTAGAGCCGAGTTTCCGCAGCATCGTATCTTGCAAGCTTAGAGTATCGATTGCATTTGCAAACTGAAACAGTGATTCCAGGCTTATTTCAGTCAATCTGATGCATGAGCAAAAGATTTGAACAAGTGTCGAGTACCTCATCCTTGGTTACCATCGCTGATACGATTATCAATACTATGGACAATGCTGCCCCTATGAATTCCAAGTATACACTTGTCTCGTTGAATGTGGAATTCCAAAATTGGCTGAAATGAAGATATTGAAAGACTGTTGATCATTCACTTGGTATGCAGATTAATGATATGGTTATACGAAGCTTTCGTACTCCAGTACTGTGTCATCATCGATTTCTGTCCAAATGATCAATCCAATCGTCACCAAAACCAATATAGTCACGTTGTAGATCATCCACAGATAACTTGTTGAGTACTTCCGCTTGCCAGTCTCCTCTTTCAGCAACAATGGAAATATTCCAAACACTCGACAAACCCACGTCATAGGACTCAGCACATAGTACAAATCTTGCTCCGGATTCTTTCGATCTTCAAATTACACAAACAGTGAAGAATATGCACCATACACTATATTCCTTCAGAGAAATCTCAATGAAATAAAACATTTCATTTAACCCTGGTCGAATACCTACAATACATTGTTCAACACGATTGGATAAAATAGGAATCATTGTTTGTGTTTAATCATTTTGAACAAATACTTGATCATTGAGCCTGAGATAATTTTACATCAATTTTAATCAACGGTATTCATGATACCTGGTACAAATGAAGATATTCTCACCAAAGGAATTCTCAACGAGCAGCATAATCGTTGTCTGTAGTTTTATGATATTTGCCACCGTTCGGCATAATACCTGCTGCTACTGCCACTGCCACGACAATGACCAATCGCATTAAATGTCTGACCGAGTTACATTAGTACGATTGCATACTTGAAAATTTAATCAATGATCGTGGTAATAAAGCATGTTACAAGAAGTTGAAGTAACATAGGTGTTATTATAAAATTCTAAACACTTATAACTATCCTTGTTATTGTTACGTTGATTGTATAATTGACCTCATGATGATTTTTATTAGAAAACTGCAAGATTCACTCTGTAAAAACTGGATTTCATTGCGGTTCACTTGCGCTCTGGGATTCCAATGCTCTTTATTCTCTGGCAATCATTTTTAAAACTGTATCAAAATGACTAGATACGTAGTGACGGTTGCGAGGACCTGAAATCAAAAACTTCTTTTATTGTATCTTATTTTATAGTGTTTGTTATATTATTCACCGACTGAAGTAGAGTTGCATCCAATAAAAATACACAAGCAGCAGAAAACTCGATCTTCTCATGATACAATTGCAACGAAAACGATCGAATCTGAAAGTACAGAAGCATGATTATCATGGCTCATTCTTCATCGATCATCTAAAAGAACAGTTTCACCTACCATGGTGTTGAAAGGCGTAGTCCAGTCATTAATCTGGAACTTGTGAACCAGCTTCTCTGTGATACTGGCCTGTGGGTAGGTTGATGACAAACTGTGTGATTCCATATTACATAATACGCTCAATAAATAAACACGACTTACCTGATTTTGAGTGGAATCGCAAACTGTTACCAGGTAAACTATGTGTGAAAAGCTGATCAATCCCCAATTCAAATATCCGAATATTTTCATCCAACTGATATCAATTGAGTCTGTGATTTCGTGAGTGATGTGGTACGTCGACGCGAGAAGAATTTTTATAGTACAGATAACTCCTATAATCTGTAACCAAATATTGAAAATGATTGCTGTTTGATCACAGAACGAACGTAGCTCTCAACTCACAATGTTCAACCCGAACGTTTTGTTGACGTTTGAAGCCACCTCGTATAAAGCTCCGTGGATCTTAGCGATCAAACAAAGTCTCTTAGAATGACTAATTTGTGTGGATATTGTCTGAAAAGTATTCAAAATCGTCCATAAAACAAATTGTTTGAAGTTACTTCCGTTAGTTACCTCAGGCCCAAGACACTTCGTCTCTTCTATCATTTTCCTCAAGTGTTCGTTGAGCACTGCGAATCTTTGTCTAAGGGCGAAAAGTACGTCGCCAGACAGGCAGATGCTGAGGATTCGAACAGCATTGGGATACATCCATGCTACCCAGATTAACGGATATCTGTGGTAATTTGGTTTCGTCAACAAGTTATGCAATTCTTTGTTCTGGGTTCGATATTCTGTGCGAAAGACATCTACCTCACATAGAAATCGAATTGGTGAATGAAGTGGTAGACGAAAAGCACGATTATCACTAATATGTTTATTCCCAATCTCGTGTAGTTTTGCTTCAAATCTGCTGCATAGTTTAATCTGGTACCAAGCTTACGCAGCATCTCATCTTGCGAACTCAGAGTATCTACTGCATTCGCAAACTGAAATATAGTGACTTCTTGTTTCTTAAAAGACACTTTGGTTTGTAAGCAGAGAATAAGGGTGAAAGAGAATTGGATGAAAGTCCTACCAAAAATAGGTTCTTGAATTCTCACAATATTAAAAAGAGGTGCAGCCTAAAAATATTCTTTCAGCATGTTTTTAGGTAATGGTATTGACTGTGAAGAAAAATTTCAGCCTCATGCGATGAAATTTTTTCGACCTAATTTTGTCATTAATTTTTCGAATTGGTTCAATTAAACTTTCGTGCCTAAAAAAAATGTTGTACTTTACTTGGTTCCTGGTCTTGATTGCCATTACAATCATCACAATCATCGTCCATGATTGTAATTCAAAGTCCAAGTGGATACTAGTCAGGATAATTGTGCGGTTCCAGTTACTGCAAGTAGAATTACGGTATTAGAAAATTGTTGATCACATTGTGATGGTGTTCCGGGTATTAGAAAAGGAACTTTCATACTCCTGCAGTACTGTCTCGTTGATGCGTTTCGTCCACATGACCAATCCGGTTATCGATAAAACTAGAGCAGTCACGTCGTAGATTAACAAAATTTGACTTGATGAATACTTCCTCTTGCCAACCGTCCCTCTCAACCATAATGGAAATATTCCGAAAACTTGACAAAACCACGTGATGGGACTCAACACCGAGTACAAATCCCGCTCCGAATTCGATCGATCTTTGAATCACACAAACCGTGAACA
Source organism: Euura lappo (assembly GCA_018257835.1). Taxonomy (NCBI): domain Eukaryota; kingdom Metazoa; phylum Arthropoda; class Insecta; order Hymenoptera; family Tenthredinidae; genus Euura; species Euura lappo. The sequence goes on along the minus strand of JAEUYN010002121.1, from coordinate 182,546 downwards.
AGATATATTTTTTGTGTCAGATTCATGTTCATTTTTAACACGGACCTCGTAAGGGTAAAATATTTCATGTAACTCTAGTTTAGAACTACATGAAATATAACGATAAGAAAATAATTGTGTTTTCGTATTTCTTCAAATTTTACCAGATATTTGAGCCTGAGAACCTTTTTATCCTTACCAAGGTAATTCTGTGACTTTTCAGCGACTGGCATGATTCTGGTCCGTGCCATTTACAATTTTATATCGAGCTTGTGCGCGCACTTTGTTAAAGGTAGGAGTAGCCTCGATTATTAGATTTGCATCGGTTCCATAATATTAGCTGCATATGATAATGATCAGTCGTAATATATCGGCGAAGTTTCATTAGGACAATTGCAAACTTAAAAAAATCAATCAATTACGGTACTTCACATTCATATGGTCGAGCAATTGGACAAGCTTTGTTCCATTTTCGTTATTCACACCAGTCATTGTGTAGTTTCTCTCTGCAGGTGCACACACTTTTGTTAAGGTCTCGTACAATTTCAGCCCATTTTTCACAAATCATGGATTTGATATTCTGTAATTTGTTTGTTAATTTGATGATTTCTAATGCACTCAGCTTCATTCAAAGATGGTGATCGAAATAACGATAGAATCAAATTCAACGGCTGATCGGAAACCGGTCCACGTGTTATTATTTTAGTCGCCATTATTCATCAAGATGAGTTTTCTGTCTGATAGATTCGCTTGCAGAATTCAGTGTCCGAGGTCAGGCTTCAGATGGAATTAAGTTGACAGTCTGGGTCATGTTAACTGAAGAATAATTCAATGGCTTCAAGTTTTTTTTACCTCTCGTGCCATGGACCGTGGCTAATTTTAATTGGTCAAAGCCTCTTTCTGGTAACAATTATAAAGAAGGAATAATTACTCGATATTTACGTATGGATTTAATTAATTAATAAAATACAAGACTTCCAACAGATTGTCGCAATAATATATAATTGATTTATTCTACTGAAACAGTTACACAAAGCTTGTCTCTAATGATATGAATTATGACATTATGACATTATATGATATGACATGATAACAGATTTTTAATTTCAATAAATACATCAAAGCCAAAACTTCATTAAAAAATGAATCATCCTTTGCTATTATATACTGTGGACATGGGGAAAATATTTTCCCGGTATGCTGTTGATGATCACTGGCTAAAAAAAGCTGCGTCGATTGATAAGTTGAGTGAGTTATTAGAACCTCGCGTTTCTATTTCTTCGGCATCATAGTATCAAATTGCATTGAAATTATCAGAAATGTAGCCATAGCCCCAACCATCTGAAATTGAAAACTTCGTTCGTGGAAACCGATAGAAACTCTGGGTAGTTATTTCTCAAGCTGATAATTCGAACACAACTAAGATTTTCAGAACAACATTGCAAAAAATATGAGAAATGTTATCAAATTAATCACCGACTGAAGGAGGGTCGCATTCAATCGAAATACACCAGCAGCAGAGAACTCGATCCTCATGTGATACAGTTGCAATGAGAATGATCGAAGCTGGAAGTACAAAAACGAATTGATTGTCAATCATTTCCAGTATGCCTTTTCCAATCGAGCGAAAAATGGTTGTGGTACCACTTACTATGACATTGAAGGGCGTAGCACCTTCATAAACCTCGAACTTGTGGATCAATTTTCCCGCGAGACTGACCTGCAGATAAGAAAATGATGGATCGTGTGAATTCATTCTTTAACACATACCGAGATGGATAGATGGAACACGACTCACTTCTTTTCGAACCAAATTGCAAACCGTTACTAGATAAACTATATGAGCAAAGGCAATCATTGCGGTGATCAAAAGTCCGACTATGTGCAACCATTGCATGTGAGTCTTGTCTGAAATTTCGTGAATGATGTGGTACGCAGCTGTGACAAAAAGTTTCAAAGCACAGGTAGCTCCGATTACCTATAACAAAAAATGTCCGAATAACCAACAGTGTTAAAAAAAAATGTAGACTACTTACGATGTTCAAGCCAAACGTTTTGATGACGTTTGAAGCTGTTTCAGACAGTGTCCCATGGACCCTGGCGATCAAACGAAGTCTTTTGGAACTGCTATTTGGTGTCGATAGTGTCTGAAACATATTCGATTCAGAACAGTTGATACCAGAACTTCCATCCAATTGTAGAAGTTTGTAGAATATTTTCCGTCCGCTACCTCAGTCAAGAGATACTCGGTCCCTTCTATCATCTTCCTCAAGTGTTCGTTGAGAGCTGCGAATCTTTTTCTCATTGCAAAAAGTATATCGGCGAATAGGCAGGTGCCAACGACTCGAAGAATATTGGGAAACATCCATGCCACCCAAATTAATGGATATCTACAGTAGTTTTATCTTTTCTTATTAACTGTTACAAACATTTGTCGTGAGTTTGGTTTTCTCTGTGATATAGATCATACCTCGAGTTAAAATCTAATTGGTAAGTGAATTGAACGGTGACAAGGAATATGGTCACTGATATATTAATTCCCAATCCTGTGTAGGTTCGCTTCGACTCTGCGGCGTAATCCAATTCAGTGCCCAGCACACGCAGCATCGTATCCTGTGAGCTTAGAGTAACGATTGCATCTGCAAACTGAGAATTTTTCGGTCATTGTAGTTTTCTTCATGAACAGAGAATTCTACAGAAAATAGTATATTGTGCAACGAGGAGGCAAACTCGGTCTTTTCTGCCCTACAGTATATGGGCAAACTTTGGATCCCAATTAACGCGAATATGATCTGCGAGTTTTGAGGTTAGGTGGAACGGTCGAGTAATCCGACATTTTATGGCGAACGCGCGTGCGCGGACTCGCGCAGAATACAATAATGGCCACTTTTCACTTGTAGGACTTGAAAGTGCTCAATATTGTACGAACATGAATGCGCATGCGCAGATTCACTTTCACCGTCGCAAGAACGGCTGATTTGTGTACCGCGAACAACCACTAAAAAATGTGTGAATCATAATCGCGTTACATAAATCGTCATGAATTACCTTATTTTTAGTGACTATCGCTGTAACAGACATGATAACCACCGAGCATGCTTGTAATATGAATTCCAAGTAGACAGTAGTCATACTGGCTGCAGTCTGCCATTCTCTTAAAAGCCATAAATATAGTGAAAAACTGTTGATTATTGATTTGGTATTACGAATTGTTCAGAATACAAAATAGTCTGCAGTTTAGAGCTTATTATATCATTAGAATTTAGAGACTGAAGAGTCAAAGTAAAATTCTATTAACAACAGACTTTGATTTGTATTCTAAACGATTTGGTGGTAGAATAAAAAATGTATACTCTAATATTGACTTATTGAAGTTTTCCGTCCACATGAACAACCCTGTTATCGATAAAAGCAGAATGATCACATTGTAGATTATCAAAATATTGCTCGTTGAGTACTTCCTCTTTCCCGCCGGGCCTTTCAACCTCAATGGAAAGATTCCGAAAATTCGACAACACCACGTAATGGGATTCAGCACAGAGTACAAATCCTGTTCCGGCTTTCTTCGATCTATCACACAAACAGTGAAAAAGATGTACGATAACTACACGAGATATTCATGATCTTTTGAAATCTAAGAGCTTCATGCTCTTCGTTCACTTTTTTCACGTCACTGGTATTAATTTCACAATAATCGCATGTGTTTTCACTGAAAGACTGGGTTTCAAAAATTCCAAGTGTAAAAATCAGGTATCATTTTCCCTATACTTCGTTACAATTAAGATATTCTTACCAAGTGATTTCATGCTCGCGTTAGGTATAACACGCCTTTGGCAAGCTCACCCACACACTACGTTATCTAAAAATTCTTTTGATTGATCGAAAATAAAGAGTAGAATTATGCCTAATTGATATCTAACAATATCACACACGCAACTTAGCGATACTTATTATCCTTCCACATACCAGCTGCATTAGCGCAATAGCATACCGCGAGTTAGATCCATGAAAGTGATAATAATGCATAACATCATCGGGATGGTGCCACGTATGAACAACAAACTTCTGCAGAAATAGTCCATCTTCTTTCTAATTCAAATAAACTTGTACTAGATGCGATTGATCAGTGCTCACTGATTTTCCTCATCAGTTCAAATTATCGTATCAATTTTTCTTTCACTTTCTTTGATTTATTCAGCACGCTTTATTGTGGAATTACTACAAAATTCAGAAAAATTTCGATTGAAGGTGGTTCACACGCTGATTCGGAATACTAGTGATGATTTATTCCATCTTTATTCAGCGGGAAGGAGAAGAACTGGATCAAAAGCTGTTCCAGCTTCGATATAATTGAATCTGAAGTTGTGATCGATGTGATATTTCACAGGCATGTTATGCGATAGTCGATGACGAAATCGAAGAGGCTGCATCGTCTTGTTTAGCAAGTTATTCACACTTCCAATGCTTCTAATGCTTCGAATTGTAGAACAATTGTTAGAAATGTAGTTGCAACCACAGCCATCTGAAATTGAATACGTATTTCAGACCAAAATCTCACAATACATGATATTTGATCAAAGATTAGATCATTTACCGTCTGAAGTAGAGTCGCATCCAATGGAAATACACCAACAGCAGTGAACTCGCCTATATTGTGATACAGTTGTAACGAGAATGATCGAACCTGAAAGTAAAACAGAATATTGATCATTGCTCTTTCTCTGTCGGTGTTTGATCATCGTGTACGTATTATACCACTGTTTCGAAGGGCGTAGGACATTCATTGATCTGGAACTTGTGAATCAGTTTACTTGTCAGACTGGCCTGCAGATATGAAAAGTACGGAATTCTTTACATTCATGATTTCGCACATACGCCTCAATCAGTGAACACGACTCACCTGTTTCTGAGTCAAACTGCAGACAGTCACCAGATAAACGATGTGCGCAAAGCCAATCACTCCCCAATTCAAAAATCCGACTACTTGCATCCAACTGATGACGACCGGGCTGTTAATTTCTTGAATCATATGAAGCAATTAGGATGTGGTGAGCATTTTCAAAACACAGACAACTCCTATATAATCTGTCAAACACGTAATCTCCAAAAACAAAAAAATGTACAACAGAGAAATTCTTTAGTGTCTCATGAGCAGAAAATTTAGAAAGATACAACATCAAGTTTCAACAACGATACTTGAAGAACGATTTACTACCCTGTCCCTGTTGATTACGGCTGTTATGATCATGACCCCAATCGAACAGGTTTGTAGCGCGAGTTCCATGCGAAGAGTAGTGATGGATGGATATCGAGTGAACCCAATGCCTGTATGCAGAATATTGAGAAATTGACGATTGTTTAGTTACTTTTTGTAGTGCTGAATTTTCTAGTTCTTGGACTGCACATCAGGGCTTGCTCAATAATAAATATACCCTCCATGCAACAGGGAGTGTGGAAGAACATTGAAAATAAGACGGCAATTAGTGAAATACTATACTCCGGTATCTTATTACGGACGTGTTCCCTCCAAGTGAATATGTAATCGCGTATTGGTAACGCCAGAATCACCACGGCGTAGATCATCAAGACGTAGCTTGTTGAGTATTTTTTCTTTCCAGCAGCCGATTTCAACCATAACGGAAAGATTCCGAAAACTCGGCAGCACCACGTGATGGGACTCAGCACGGATTACAAATCTTGTTCCGAATTTTTTCGACCTTTGCATTGAAGAAGCAGTCAAGCACATTACATTCGCGGAAGATCCAGTATTATTATCATTCATACTCATTCAACTCAATCTCATACGGATGATAGAACGTTTTTCACTCACAATCAGCCCTGATTGAAGACTTGTAAGAATTATCTATATTTTTGAACCTGGGCCACTTCTTCACCAATTATTGCTATTTCGATCAAGTAGATAGATATTCTTACCTTCGAAGACGAGCAGCATTATTGTACCACTGATATTCTGTGTAAGTGAAATAAGCTTCCCTGATTGGCAACCGTTGATATTACACAGCTGACAACATTTTAAATGTGGAAGGGTTGCTTCAACAATGTCTGCCACCCTTTCTAATAATCTTCCCTCTATTTTCGTGAGTTCCATTAGTGGAATTACATACTTATTTACGATAATAGTATCTAATTATACAAAGTAAAACAGAAGTTCAACAACAAATAGCCCTCGCAATATATTCACCCTCATTTCACCGAAACACATATAAGGATAGAAACGTTTCATGACATGTGATCCTGACTGAAGATTAGATGAGACATTAGAAGAACACCGAAAAAAATTTATTCTTATTTCTAGTATAGTAACATACTAATCGTACATACTAAACGAATCCTCTAAATGATTAGTATATTTCCACCTAGAATCCTGAAGTATTAAGAATATCCTCTTACCTAAGAGTATGCCGTCTATCGTAAGGTGACCACGTGATCACCCTGCGGTGGGGAACGCACCAAATTGCAATATGGCTGCGTCCGCATCGTGTCATCCATCGTGTTGTGCAGTGTTGTGTACTGATTTCGCAAAGTGTTCTATAGTTTTTTTCGAATAAATCGACGCAGGCGTTGAGTGGCTAAATGAAAATGATCTGGGCACGTCAATTAAGTATTGAAACGTAAATAGACCTAAAATTATCAGTTTGTCTATTTCCGCAAAGTAAATCACGAGTACGCGTGTTCTCACAACCTGCAGTTGACTTATTGATATATTAATTACGAGTGCAATTTTCTCTCATTTATTCTCAATGAACTTTAATTTCGTTGATTTCGATTCAGTTTTGATGTAGAACCTGAAATCTGATTCTGGGATAAAGATTATACCTGCAAAATTTTACGTAGATTGAATATCGGCAGTTTAGTTGATCGAGTTGTTTGCGAATCTATTTCTTCAGGCACTGTTAATTGAATTGTTGTACAAATATTAGAAACGTAGTTACAGCCGCTACGATCTGAAATAAAAAGAAGGTAGTTTATGGTAACAAATGGAAACTCCGGATGATATTTTTCCGAACTGACAGATTCAAAGTAGGTAATGAAGACTTATTATATAAATTATTCACGTTCTGAAGAAGGGTTGCATCCAATGGAAAGACGCCAACAGCAGTAAACTCGATCTTCTCATGATACAATTGCAGCGAAAATGATCGGAGCTGAAAGCGGAAAATCCTATGAAGCATGGCTCAATCTTAATTGTTGTTTGATTATCGATTTTAAAATAGATATACGTACTGCAGCATTGAATGACGGAGCATTTGCATGAATCGGGAACTTATGAATCAGTTTCCCAGTCAGATTTGCCTACAAATGGGTAAATGACGAGTTGTATAAAATCATTATTTCACAAATGAACGGGAATCACCTGATTTTTAGCCAAATTGCAAACTGTTACTAGGTAAACTATGTGTGCGGAGCTGATCATCCCCCGATTGAAAATTCCGGCTACTTGCATCCAACTGGTATCAACCTGGCCGTTAATTTTTCGAGTGACGTGATACAAGGACGATGTAAACCCTTTCAAAGCACAGAGAACTCCTATGATCTGTGAAAGAAAATCGTTTGTACATACTATTGAATTCGATAATTATTGATTCGATTGACTTACAGTATTGAAACCGAACATTCTGTTAACATTTGAAGCCACCTCGCACAAAATCCCATGAATCCTAGCGATTGAACGAAGTCTTTCAGAACTACTATTCGGTTGTGATAATGGCTGAAAAATATTCATGAGAGTCCATGAAGCTTTCATTTAGTTCACTCTTTTGTTAGCTACCTCGAAATGCTGTAGTGTCTCTCCAATCATTTTTGCCGATTGGTCATTGAGAACGTCGAATCGTTGTTTCAGAGCAAAAAGTACATCGCCAAATAGGCAAGTGCTGATGACTCGAACAACATTAGAAAATATCCACGCAGCAAAAATCAAAGGATACCTTGAGTTAAAATCGGTTTGAAAAATGAATTGGTGAGTGATAATGATGATCATCGCAAATATATTTGTTCTCAATCGTATCGAGTGTCGTTTTAAATCTGCGGTGTAATCTAGCCTCACGCCAAGCTCACCCAGCTCTTTATCCTGAGAGCTAAGAGTATCGATTGCATCTGCAAACTGGAATAGTGATTTTTGAGAATTCATTCTGTGAGAATATCTTGCGGGTAGAAAAATCCAACTTCTCTAAAGACGTGAAGTGATCCACTATACCTTATCCCTATTTATTATCGCTGATAAAATTATGACAATCATCGACCCCGACTGCAATATAGATTCGATGTAAATACTGGTCATAGTAACTGTGCGATTCCAATGTCTGAGAGCAAAGTGTTCAAGAATTATTATTATCATTAAGGTGAAATGAAAGTCACGTGACCTCGATATGATTTACACTTGGAATTTTCAAACGCTATTTTCTCAGCCAAAACACAATCGATTGATGTGAAATTTATATCAGTGACGTAGAAAAACTCAATGAAGGGCCTCCTTATACAGCACGCAACGTTTCAGAAATGTCTCAGAAACATTGCTAATTCTCATTTTCGTTGCATTGCACTGCAATGTTGCTGAAAGATCTCTGCAATCTATCTTTTGCAACATTGCAGACGCAATATTACGGCAATGTTCCTGCAATATAACCCTCAATGTATTCATATTATACAGTGTCAGAAACATTTTTCGTGCGGGAATAAGTCGTTAAATTCCACGCTAACTAGCAAAAAATCGTCACCCTGCATTTTTACAACCACACAGATTAATAATATTCACGTATCATAAAATATGAAGCTCTGAGGACAAATCACTAAAAGATGTACGTACTTTCAATAGTCGGTTTGGCGCAGTGGGTAGAGCGGGGCATTCGTAAGATCAAGAGAAGGAAAGTTTCATAGTTCGAATCCCGGTCCGATCTCGCGGTTATTTTTTTTTTCCACGAAAAATACGTTACAGCGGCGGTGTACAGTCAATTATGAGTCCTCCGTCCTGTCGAACCACGTAAATTTGCTTTTTTACTATTATTGTAATATGTAACATAGGCGGACATTCAGACATTGCTACAACGTTGCACAGAGGTTCCAGCAACATTACGCAATCATACTGCAACATTACCAATATTGCAAAGTTATGTTGCTGCAACAGTGCTGCAACATCTCGGTGCTGTATGGGCTGCCAATCGTGGATTTTCGAAAATCGAAAGACATAATCAGAATTTTGTGTAACAATATTGTTCCGTAACCCAAGGAGGTGCTGCCCCTCGTGGAGAGAGGCAGCACTTCCTTGGATTACGGAACAATATTGTTAAAAAACTGTTATTACGTCTCGATTTTCGAAAATCCACGATTGGCAGGCCCTTCATTCAGTTTTTCTACGTCACTGATATCAATTTCACATCAATCGAATGTGTTTTGGCTGAGAAAATAGCGTTTGAAAATTCCAAGTGTAAATCATATCGAGGTCACGTGACTTTCATTTCACCTTAAGTCGATTCATTCAAAGTATATAATGTATTGTTCCAAGTATGAGGATAATGTCTAGTTCTCAGATTGAATATATCAGGGCTTGTTCAATTATCGGTGGACCCCAAATGTGCCTGTGGCACTTGGATGTCAGCAACAGAATGCGTCAACTTACTCAGGTACAGATTCAACTACAGTAGAGCGTCGATTATCCGAACGTCAGTTATCCGAAACGTCAATTATCCGAATGGCGATTTGCTTTATCCGAAACGTCAATTATCCGAATGGCGATTTGGTTTATTGGAAAATCGTCAACTTTTTCAAAAATAAACAGATGTAAGAACTCAAATATATAAGAATGTTGATTATCTTTTAAAGACATACATAAAGAATGATACGATGATTACATGTTTTCAGTTCACTAAAATGTACTTGTGATAATAACCTATTGATGTTCATTGTAGTTAAATATATCGCTCTATATTATATAAAGATATCGCCGCCACCGCCGCCGCCGCCGCCGTGTCAAGATTTGGAAGGTCGACCCCCCCTACCCCCCCTACCCCCCTACTCCTACTCTCCCTACCACCCTACCCCCCCAGAGGTCATGTCAGGACGTGTCAGGTCATGACAGGTCATGTCAGGACATTTCAGGTCATAACAGGACATGTCAGGTCACAACAAGTCATGTCAGGACAGGACTGTTAAAAACAGTAAAAAAACCACTTACAATTAGTATATGAATCATGGGATCCTAATCTTTCCGTAATCCGTGCAGAAACCTCATGTCAGGCGTAACAGGTCATGACGGGTCATGTCAGGTTATAACAGGTCATGTCAGGACATGTCAAGTCATAATACAGAAAACTGTTAAGAACTGTAAAAAACCACTCACACTTAGTATATGAATCATGGGATCCCAATCCGCCGTCGACCTTCGAAATCTTGACACGGCGGCGACGGCGACCGCGGCGATATATTTATATAATATAGAACGATATATATATAAAAACCCCAGAGATTACCCAGAATCCCCCACGAACACCCGAAGTCGTCCGGAAATACACCCGAAGTCTTCCGGAAAGACCCGAAGTCTTCCGGAAAGAACCGAACCGAAGTCGTCATTACAGGTCATGTCAGGACGTGTCAGGTCATGACAGGTCATGTCAGAACATGTCAGGTCATAAAAGGACAAGTCAGGTCACAAGAGGTCATGTCAGGACAGGACTGTTAAAAACGGTAAAAAACCACTCATAGTTAGTATATGAATCATGGGATCCCAATCTCTCAGTAATCCGTGCAGAAACCTCATGTGAGGCGTAACAGGTCATGTCAGGACGTGTCAGGTCATGACAGGTCATGTCAGGACATGTCAGGTCATAACAGGACATGTCAGGTCACAACAAGTCATGTCAGGACAGGACTGTTAAAAACGGTAAAAAAAACCACTCACAATTAATATATGAATCATGGGATCCCAATCTTTCAGTAATCCGTGCAGAAACCTCATGTCAGGCGTAACAGGTCATGTCAGGTCATAACAGGTCATGTCAGGACATGTCAAGTCATGATACAGAAAACTGTTAAAAACTGTAAAAAACCACTCACACTTAGTATATGAATCATGGGATCCCAATCTCCCAGTAATCCGTGCACAGAAACCTTTCGCGCGAAACCACTATAACCGAGATCACACTTTTTCATTCCATACAGAATTTTCAATTTCTTCTTTTTGACTTTTTTCACCATGTACAAAATATTACTGAATACAATCCGTGCAGAAACCTCATTCGGGGGGTTGGCGCGCGCGCAGGGCGAAGCCCCCTAGTGTATACATATATAAATTCCATCATTTCGAAAGAATCGACGTTTTTTTCGCCCACGGAATATTGCTGTTCGGTTATCCGAAATTTCGATTATCCGAAAGGCACCCGGTCCCAATTGATTCGGATAATCGACGCTCTACTGTACCCTGGCGAAAAAAAAATTCTGAAAAACTCCGCAATTTTCTCCGAAAAACTCTGCAAAAAATTCTACATTTGTCTGTTATTTGGAACACCTTTCAGAGAAAAATCAGAGTTTTTTTATTGAGAAAAATCAGAATTTTTTCCATAGAAAAATCAGAGTTTTTTGTTTGAAAATCTCTGTAGCACAAAAATTATTCCGCGACGCCTTTGTGCGTATCTATTTCTCCATTTCGATGAAAAATTGCGAAAAAGTACACATATTTCTGGAAATCTCCACAAGTACGAATTTCAGAAATGGACCCCGCCTGTAAATATCTGCATTTCCGCGAAAAATTCCGGAAAAGTATACATATTTCTGGAAATCTCTTCAAGTACGAATTTCAGAAATGGACCCCACCTGTAAATATCTGCATTTCCGCGGAAAATTCCGATAAATTATATTCCGATAAATTCCCTAAATCGGCCGCCCCTTATTCATTTGTGTTTACGATTTCGAGGCGAAATTCTGAAGAAATTGGAAAATTCCTGTGCATCTCTGCAAGTTAGGATTTCTTCATCCGCCTCTAGAAAATATTGGCCCGACAGTAGTCTAGGCACGGGTGACGTGGCCACGGTGCCGCGCCAACATATATCCCCACCGTGATTACTTGGCTGCGGGAAGCAACGCCGCCGCGTGGCGGTCACGGGTACTAAATTTCTCCGTAAAACTCCGGATTTTTCTGCTGCTGAGAAATTTGTACCTGGGGAAAATTTGAAAAACTCTGCAGCAGAAATTTCCAGAATTGACAATTGGAAATCATCGATTTCTATGCAAAACTTCGAATTTCTCTGTTTCTGTGAAATGTCCATAGGCGTCATTCAAGTATTACGTAATGCTCAGGGGGGGGTGTTACTATGGGGGAGGGGGGTCGGTCAAAACGTGACCATTTGTTGGGGGGGAGGGGGCGGGCGGGGGGGGGGATATCGTCAGACGTTACGGTTTTTATTTCCAATAAATACTTGAGAAACAAAAGCATATATCCACATCGCCAAACAGTTTAATTGTAACCATGAAAAATGATCCTATTTTTTTTAAATTTCCAGCGCTTTAGGGGCCGTGCATAAATGACGTCACCACTCAAAGGGGGGGAGGGGAGTCACCGAAAATGTGACGTTTTGTGACATGGGGAGGGGAGGGGGGTACACGCAAATGTGACGACACATTTCGAAATTTCAATTTTTCTTCAATATTCAGTCAAAAAACCCTGTCTCAAATTTGAAAAGCCCGCCCGAGGGGGGGTATGTGAAAGTTTTGTGACGTCACCTTGGGGTGGGGGGAGGGTCCAAGCTTTGTGACTTGGTGTGACATGGGGGGAGGGGGGGTCAAAAAAGGCAGAATTCGTGGTGGCGTCATTTATGCACGGCCCCTTATCATAATCTTAGCAATTGGTAGCATAACGTAACACTTAGGAGGGGGGGGGGGAGGGTCAAAAATAGCGTTACGTACTACTTGGATGACGCCATACTTCAGGAAATTTTGAAAAACTCTACAGCAGATTTTTTCAGATTTTTCTAGATTCTACCAGCCAGTAACAGAGTTAACATATCTGAAAAACTCCGACTTTTTGTTCATTTGCTTTCATAGATTTTTGTAGAAATTTCGCATAGATTTTTTTTTAACCAGGCACACTGTGGAAAATTTGCAAAACTCTACAGCGGAAATTAACGAAATTTGTCATCGAAAAGAATAAATTTCTCTGCAAAACTCTGAATTTTTCTGTTATCGTGAAATTTGTAAACTTTTGAAAATTCTGCAAAACTGTGCACCAGAAATTTTCAGATTTTTACATCAAAAATCATAAATTTCTGTGCAAAACTTCGGATTTTTCTGCATGGAAGATATTGCGCACACTTGTGGAAAATCTGCAAAACTCTACCGCGGACTTTTACAAAATTTTTCATCGAAAATCATCAATTTCTCTGCAAGGCACTGAATTTCTCTATTGTCGTGAAATTTGTACAATTTGGATAATTCTGCAAAACTGTACAGCAGAAATTTTCAGATTTTTACATCGAAAATCATAAATTCCTCTGCAAAACTTCGGATTCTTCTGCATGGAAAATATTGCGCACACTTGTGGAAAATCTGCAAAACTCTACCGCGGACTTTTACAAAATTTTTCATCGAAAATCATCAATTTCTCTGCAAGGCACTGAATTTCTCTATTGTCGTGAAATTTGTACAATTTGGATGATTCTGCAAAACTGTACAGCAGAAATTTTCAGATTTTTACATCGAAAATCATAAATTCCTCTGCAAAACTTCGGATTCTTCTGCATGGAAAATATTGCGCACACTTGTGGAAAATCTGCAAAACTCTACCGCGGACTTTTACAAAATTTTTCATCGAAAATCATCAATTTCTCTGCAAGGCACTGAATTTCTCTATTGTCGTGAAATTTGTACAATTTGGATAAATCTGCAAAACTGTACAGCAGAAATTTTCAGATTTTTACATCGAAAATCATAAATTCCTCTGCAAAACTTCGGATTCTTCTGCATGGAAAATATTGCGCACACTTGTGAAAAATCTGCAAAACTCTACCGCGGACTTTTACAAAATTTTTCATCGAAAATCATCAATTTCTCTGCAAGGCACTGAATTTCTCTATTGTCGTGAAATTTGTACAATTTGGATAAATCTGCAAAACTGTACAGCAGAAATTTTCAGATTTTTACATCGAAAATCATAAATTCCTCTGCAAAACTTCGGATTCTTCTGCATGGAAAATATTGCGCACACTCGTAGAAAATCTGCAAAACTATACCGCGGAATTTTACGAAATTTTACATCGAAAATCATTAATTTCTCTGCAAAACTCGGAATTTCTGTGTTCACAAGAAATTTCTACACTCCGGAAAATTCTGTAAAACTCTACAACAGAAATTTTCACATTTTTCCAGATTTCTCCAGATTTTCACAGCGAATAACAGAGTTTACATTTCTGGAAAACTCTGAATTTTTCTGCATTTTCGTTTGTAGATTTTTGTAAAGATTTTGCAGAGTTCTCATTTTCGCCAGGGTATATATGTTGTCCACCTGAATAGTCCTGTTATCGATAAAGCCAAAGTCATCACGCCGTAGATTATCAGCTTATAGTTCGTTGAGTACTTCCTCTTGCCAGTTGGCCCTTTCAACGATGATGGAAATATACCAAAAACTCGACAAATTGACGTGATGGGACTGAGCACGGAGTACAAATCTTGCTCGGATTTTCTTCTATCTGTGGATAACAGAAACAGTCGAGAACATGTAGCCTTCATCTCGCCAAAACTTAAAAGGCTAAAAGAAACTGGATGAGACATTGCAACATATTCTTGAACGCGAGTCAATAAGATAGCAATATCTGTATATACTCTAAATTCACGTTCATCAACATTCGAGTTTTGAACCTAGGAATCATTCACCATTCATGATACTTTTTTGAGATAGAGATATTCTCACCAATAGAATTCCATGCTTTGTTGGCGAGTATCATCATCGTATCATTCACAGGGTGAATTACTATCCATGGAAGAGTCTGAAGTTGGCTAGAATCGAGAAATGAGCTTCCAGCCACTTGAATCGGTTCAAAACTGTCTCGTGCTCACACAATTCTACAGAAAGTATGAGAGTTTGGTTGACTATCAGCTGTACTACAGTGTGAAACTATTCCTCATTCGTTCGCGTACCTGCCGCAACTGTTTGTGCTGATCATCCATCCTTGTATGTCTTAATGCCGGCTTGCATAGTTTCATTAGCACAAGTGCATTATAGAGAAATTTATACGTCAATGATCGTGAAAATTAAACAGACATCTAACAACAAGAATTAGATTCAATTGAATTTTATTGCGTAAAATATCCTCATGAGATGAATTTAAATTTTTTATTCTTCTTATCATCTACCCACAGAAATCGAACCGTAGAATCGCAGAGCAGAAAAAAATCGATGAATCCTTGTGCAATAAAACCTACTCCCTAATATTCATTTAATTACCTTTTGATTTGATGCTCAAATGCGGCGATTTTCTGTCTTCAAACTGTTCAAACAACATGAGCACTAATTTTTTTTTTATCAAAAACGACCTAGTTTACTTGGATCTTCAAGTTCAATCGTAATTTCCTGAAGACATTATTTTCTAGGATAAAGAGATGTGGTCTTCTGATTTTCACTGCTAAAGCTTTCCTAATTTTCCCGAAGCCGAAAGATTGTATAGACACACGCAGGAACAAAGATTTGACATGGACTGCTTGTAATTAATTTATTGAGATGGTTTTACAAAGTCTATATTTCACCATGGCAATGGATATATTGAATTCAGACTTTCAATAGATAGTTTGTCACCAAATAACAATTTGCTGAAGATTTTCTCTTCCGATCGAACAGAGTTCTTCAATTGTCCATAGAAGCACCATTCAGCTGAATCACAATTTTGAATTTCGAACCTCGAATCCATGAGTCTGGAATATGAGCAAAAAATGCGATGTGACGATTGTTCACTAGACTTGATAGCCAAGCGAGTTATTCGTGCTTCGCAATTCTATCGACTCTCGCGGTGATGTTTGGAATTGTAGTAAAATCATTAGAAAAGTAGTCATAGTTCCGACAATCTGAAATAAACGAAAATAAAAATTAGTTCATGCTCATCAATATCAGAACTCTCGTTGATTGTATTTTTCCAAAGTAACAAAATTAAGGCAAGACTTGTAAGCGTGACCCGCAAGTTTTGCCGAATGAAGGAGGGTCGCGTCAAATGGAAATATACCAGCAGCAGAGAACTCGATCTTTTCATGATACAATTGTAAAGAAAATGATTGAACCTGGAAATCAAATATCATATCAATTCCTGGATTTTTTTTTATATCCAAAAACAGTTGTACCTACCACGGCACTGAAAAGTGTATCTCCTTCATTGATCTGGAACTTGTGAATCAGCTTCCCTGTGAGATTGGCCTGCAGGGATAGGAATGTCAAACTACGTCATGCACCTAGATACTCGAACGAGACTCACCTGATATTGAGCCAAATTGCAAACTGTTACCAGATAAACTGTGTGTGTGAAGCTAATCATTCCCCAGTTGAAGTATCCGAGTATCTTCATCCAGCTGATATCAATCTGGAATTTGAATTCTCGAGTGATATGATACATGGATGTGGTAACTCCTTTCAGAACACAGATAACTCCTATGATCTGTGAAAGAATATCATTTGTACATGCTATTGAATTCGATAATTATTGATTCGATTGACTTACTGTATTGAAACCGAACATTTTGTTAACATTTGAAGCCACCTCGCACAAAATCCCATGAATCCTAGCGATTGAACGAAGTCTCTCAGACATATTGTTCGGTGCGCATACTGTCTGGTTATTGCATAAAAATCTGAATAATCTTGATCCAGTTAGAGACTTTATGGAGTACCTTTGATTGATTACCTTGGATGAGGGATACTTTGTCTCTCCTACCATATTTCTCAAGTGTTCGTTGATAGCAATGAATCTCTGTCGCAGAGCAAGAAGTACATCGCCGAATAGGCAGATATTGACGATTCGAATAGCATTAGGATAGATCCACGCTATCCAAATCACCGGATATCTGCAACGATTTTATACAAGTGTTATGATTAGTTGACCTGAGTTGAGTATTCTTTGTCATATTTCATACCGTAGATAAATTTCTGCTTCGTGAAACAAGTGAGAGGCAAAAAGCATGACCATTACTAATATGTTGGCTCCCATCCGGATGCAGTTTTGCTTCAGATCTGTTGCATAGTCCAATCTAGTACCAAGCTTGCGCAATATTTTGTCTTGGGAGCTGAGGGTATCCATTGCATTTCCGAACTGAAATAGTAATTTTCTTCAATGAGATTGTCTTGAGTTTGATTTATCGGAAAGACAGATCACCTACTACCTTATTCCTGGTGAGTATCGCCGTTACGGTGATGACAACCATTGACGATGTATGTAATACGAATTCCATGTGGATACTAGTTATACTAACTCTGCTATCCGAGGCTCTATGAAAATGATATTTAAAAACTGTTTAATATTCACTTGTGTTGGTGTTCAGGAAATTAATGCAGATTTCATACTCAATCACTGTCTCATCTAGGCGATTCATCCACATGGACAATCCTGTTATCGATAAAGCCAGAGCAGTCGCGCCATAGATCATTGAAAGATAGCTCGTTGAGTACTTCCTATTGCCAGCCGGACCTTCCAACCATAACGGAAATATTCCGGAAACTCGACAAAACCACGCGATGGGATCCAGCGCAGAGTATAAATCTCGCTTCGACACTGAGAGAAAAGATGTATGATATTTTATCACATATCGCCGACAAATTACTATTTTTCGGTAGTAAAAGGACGTGTGGTCACACAATACAAAGAATTACAAATCCACCTTGTAAATTTCACTAATCGTGAATATTACTCTTCAAGAAGGGTATGGTTTACAACTTGAAGGCTAAAATTTACTATTTCCGATCGTATTAAGAAGCATAACACGATCGTATAATGTACAACTGTGGGGTCCGAATTCTTACCATCTCAGATAGTAAAATGAAGTTAGTTCGCAGCGGCCGTGCATCCATTTGCAGGTGGCGCTGTTAGCGGTCCTATTTGCTGCTAATTTTTTATTTAGGTTCTGCTACACAGTTGGAAGATATCTGTAATCCCACTGGTCCATATATGAAGTTTCATTCCGACAATTTAATAGGAACTATTTAACTATCATAAATAGTAACAATATTATTTATTTTATTTTCTGTCAGACCACACAGGCACACAGGTATAAATAGTGTGACTTGTGTCCCAAATAATATCAATTTGCATGTTTTGGGCTTTTGTATCCATCATAACACTCAAAGAACGTCGGAGTCGTCAGAGTGTTATAACGAAACAACATCTGCTTCCGTAGACCTGAGTCCGCCGTACGACGTTGAAGTCGAGAATGATTCTGGTTGTGTGGTGACACGTAAGTGTAGCCGACACGGTGCAAATTTCTTCGCGAGATCCAAAAACCACTGCCAACCATCTATCGGCGCGCTACGGTACCACGCAGCGGGTGACCGACCGCTAGGCCGCTAGTGTGTCCGCCATATTCGTATACCCGATACGTATTTTTACTATCTCAAGTTGTAAAAATTACCATCTCGCATGCGAGAAGATGTGTGTTTGCCTTTCACAGTGTATCACGAGGCGGTGCGAAACGACTGTGTTACAGTCGCAGATAGTAGAAATAACACGCTTTCATCTGGAAACTTACGAAATATGTTGTAATTTCTACAAGTAGTGATATTTACAATGCCGGGTTGTAATTTGAGTTCCGAGCGACATGTAACGTATCCCAGTTCGGCTAGAGACTATTGACTGAAAAATGACTACGTTTCCTAGTTTTTCGACTCCACGTCAACTTGCCATCAAAAGTAGTAATTTGTCGGGGATATGTGGTGAAATATGATACATGGTTTCTCTCAGTGGACTTCGACCGATCTTCAAATTACACAACCGGTGAAATAAATGGTATACTTTTCATATCGTATTTACATCTATAAGAAGGAAGTCCATTCCAAAAAAAAAGGATTCATGTAATCATGGTTGAGGACTGGATAAGCTGTTACAATATTCCAGAGGTTTGAATTGTCAGCATTTATCAATGAGATACTCTCTTCGAATTGAGAAATCTTACCTGGGGAATACGGTGTCTTCTCAGTGAGTAGCATGGATGTGCCTTCTGCCTCAGCTGTCAAGCTTTTATGATCACTCTTTGCGATGTGAAAAATTGTACAAAAAATTGGGTATATATAGAAGTAGAAATCTTCTTGTATTTTACTTGTTTATACTTTATACAGAGCGCTTGGTGATGTTTGCTATCTTGTGCGCACCGACTGCAACTGTCTATAATAATAATCCATCGAGTTCCATCAGTACAATTGCACAATCAATGATCGTTGTACTAATGCATGTTACAGAAATGTGAAATATTATGGATGCGGAATCGATCATCATTTTTTTTTTATTACGGCTGACAATGAGCGCACAAATGTTCAAATGCAGAAAGCTTAGTTGATGTTCACATCTATGAACGTTTCGTACCAGACTTGACATCTGCAGACACAATGACGTTGACCACTTTCCCCTAATTGTCGCTTTCAGTATTATCGATATAATAATTTTACAATAGAGTACGTTATTGAGATTTTGGATATTCTACAAACATTCGCGATAATCAATTACAATATTAAATAGGCTGCATCGAGTGTTTGACAAAGTGTTCATATTCCACGAATTTATTTCCTCACGGATGATGTATCGAACTGTATTACAATTATTAAGAACGTAATCACCGCCCCTACGATCTGAAATCGAAAACGAAATATTGATATTTTTTAGACTACAAGTTTGGGAAATGTGATAAAGATTATCACATTGTTTACCGACTGAAACAGCGTCGCATCCAATGAAAATACACCAGCAGCAGTGAACTCGATATTTTCGTGATACAGTTGTAATGAAAATGACCTCAGCTGAAAATGTAGAAGCATATATTACTCACTGCACGTTCTTCATCCATATCAGGCAATGAAGTGAAAAAAAAGGTTAGTGCAAATACATACCATGGTGTTGAAAGAAGTAGCACCCTCAATTATCTGGAACTTGTGAATCAATTTCCCTGCAAAACTGACCTGCGTATACAGGAATGACGAACCGTCATGAAATCGTTAGTATTTACGCGGTTCACCGCGACTCACCTGATTTTGAGCCAATTTACAAGCCGTGACTAGGTGAATGATGTGTACAGAGACTATAATTGCACGGTTGAAAAATCCTCCCATCTGCATCCAGTTGTGATCTTCAATTCCGCGAGTGATACGATACATGGACGTTGTGACCCCTTTCAAGGCACATACGACTCCTATAATCTGTGCAGAAAAAACTTCACAAAAATCTGAAACTCGTGGATTAACAAAAAAAAAAAAAAATGGATTCAACTCACGATGTTCAAGGCGAAGGTTTTATTAACGTTCGAAGCCACCTCGCACATGGCTCCATGGACCACAGCGATCAAACGAAGTCTGTCAGAACTAGAACCCAGAGTGGATACTGTCTACAGAAAAATGTTCGGAAGTGTCTAATAGACAGTTTCCAATCACAAATTCTATTCACAGCACATTTAATCAACTGTACCGTGGTTGAAAGATGCTTTCTCTCCTCTATCATATCACTCAAGTGTTTGTTGAGAGCGGCAAATCTTTGTCTCAGAGCGAAAAGCACGTCACAAAATAGGCAGGTACTGATTATGCGGGAAATATTCGGAACCACCCATGCTGCCCAAAGTAATGGATATCTGCAGTTCAAAGATCGTTATCACATTCAGAAGTTCCTCGTTTGGTGTTCTCTGCGATGAATACCTCGTGTTGAAATCTAATTCATAGATAAACTGGTAGGTGAGAAGCACGATCATCCCTGATACGTGTATTCCCAAATTCAGGAAGGTTCGCTTCAAATCCGCGGCGTAGTCTAGCCTAGTACCAAGTAGACGTAGTGTTGTATCCTGTGAGCTCAGAGTGTCGATTGCATTCGCAAACTGGTGTGAGACAGTGATTTCTTGTTTATCATAGACTGTTCTGATTCACGAGAAAATGGATAAGAAATTAGAAGAATGTTTTACCTTACCTCATTTCTATTAATTATTGCCGGCACAATCAGAACGAACATCGACAATGTTTGTAAAACAAATTCCAAGTATATACTAGCTCTACTGACTGCGTGATCCCATTTGCTGGAAAAAAAAATACAAAATATAAACTAATTAAAATGACTGCTATATAAAAATTTAATAATAATAATAAATATAATAATAATTTAATTATAATATTTATTATTTAATATATACAATTAAATTTTATAACAATATAAATTAAATATAAACGAATACGCTCATCAAAAAACTCGTATACCTCTGTATTGTTTCGGGGATATATTCTGCCCACTTGAATAATCCTGCTATCGATATAACTAAAGTTGTCACGCTGTAGATAATCGAAATATAGTTCGTTGAATACTTCCTCTCGGCAGTCGGGCCTCTCAACGATAGTGGAAAGATTCCGGAAATTCGGCAGAACAAGGTGATGACCCAGCACGGAGTACAAATCTTGTTCCGGTATTGTTCGATCTTGAAATTAGCGAAAGCAGTCAAGCACAACGCGGAAGATCTGGTATTCTGATCGACTTTATATCGTCGATATTTGTTCAAATGAATTTCACAACGTTGAAACATTTCATGTAACCCAGATTAGAGACTATAAGATAACAATTAACAATGTTCGATAAAAGCTCGTCGGTGTTTATTGACCCTGGGAAAGTTCTACACGGACTATCAGTAGTATTAGTTTTAGCGATGTTCGGTTCAAATTATAGAAATATACTTACCTAGGGAATGCGATGCCTCTTCAGCGAACATCATGACTGTACTACATCCCTAAATCGATATACTGTGTAAAAGGTAGACATGTCACGTGTGCCTTAGCTTGATGATATGTGCCACCCTTCCGCATACAGGCAACAATTACCTATGATAATAATCTATCATCAAGCTTATCTATATATACATAGATGAATTGCTCAATTGTCTCGAAAAGAGCGCGGAAAATCATGAAACATCGGGCAAGAATACTGGGAACGGTACGAGGATAGCTAAGACAATTCTAAATGAAACTTATATAAGTATGTTAATTATCGCTTTTACAAAGTACTCACCCATCTACTTGATATCAGGATATTTGACAAACTTGAATTTGGCTGTCAATTAGCGAGCGTCAAAGATCCCCAACGAAATACTACCGACGACGGGTGAGGATCTCACCGTAAATTTGATTCCCCGTTTCGAAAAACGCAGCTTATTGACAATATTTGTCTCATTCGATGAAATTAAACCGTCCCGATACTTTCGTCCACATATTGCTAAGTTTGCGAATGCTCAATATTAAAATTTCATTCTGTTTCCATAAGCAGGAATTCATATATATTTGTAAAAATTCTTTCTCGTGATGGTCGTTTACTTACTTCAACAGCTGAAAATAATTCTGCTAATTACAAAATGACCCTTCTCAGAAGAATAATACGTGATAAGAATTGGCATATCACAATCAATATGGCAAGCAGGTATTCAGCGTTTATTAATTCGTCTTTATTCGTAGTGAAGGGGAACACGCCATAATCAAGGTTTCTTCAACCTCGATATTCATCTAGAGATGATTTATTAGCAATTCACGATTCCATCTCCTCGAGCAGTGATGTATCGAATTGTATCACAATTACGAGAAATGTGGTTACAGCTCCTACGATCTACGATCAAAATAAAATGTCGATCACCTATATTTTCGAGACTTGAGTTCCTGACATGAGTGAAGGTATTGAGAATGTTATCAAGTTATTCACCGACTGAAGAAGCGTCGCGTCCAATGAAAATACCCCGGCAGCAGTGAACCCAAGCTCCTCATGATACAGTTGCAACGAAAATGATCGGAGCTGAAAGTAAGTGAACTAATTAGCTATTGCGCATTATTCATCAGCATTTGATAATCGAGTGGAAAATGGTTTCAAGTACCACGATATTGAACGGTGTGGCACCTTCATCGATCTGGAATTTGTGGACCAGTTTCCCCGTGAGACTGGCCTGCACATGAGAAAATTGCACAAAATCGTCACCTGTTTACACGCAATAAACGCTACTCACCTGTTTTTGAACCGCATCGCAAGCTGCCACTAAATAAATAATATGTGCGAAACCGATCATTGCACGATTGAAGTATCCGCCCATCTCCACCCAGTTGATATCAATCTGGTCTTTGATTCCGTAAGTGACTTGATACATTGTCGTGGTGAGAATTTTCAGAGCACAGACTACTCCTATGATCTATAACAATAAATCGTAACTATTTATTGCAATAACCCCGAAACTAACAGAACTGTAAAAAAAAAATAAAGATGTGGAAAACTTGCGATGTTCAAACCGAAGGACTTGTTAACGCTCAAAGCCACCTCACATAGAGCACCATGGACCCCAGCGATTGTGCGAAGTCTTTCGGAACAACGATCCACTTCGGATACTGTCTGTAAAAAATTAAGTACCGTCTACAAAAGGAATTCCAGTTATAAATTGAACAAAATATCTTTTATCAGCCACCTCAGGGGCGAGATACTCCCCATCTTCTATCATGTTCATCAAGTGTTTGTTCAGAATGGCGAATCGCTGTCTCAGAGCAGAAAGTAGTTCTCCGAATAGACAGGTACTGACGATTCGAATGATATTGGGGAACATCCATGCCGCATAAAGCGACGGATATCTAAAATAAATTAATTGAGCCTTGTGAAATCAGTTGTTCTGACTTTGCTATTTTTTGCGATAGATATACTTCAAGTTGAAATCCAATTGGTAGATGAATTGATAAGTGAGGAGCGAGATCATCACTGATATGCGGATACACAATCCTATGTAGTTTCGCTTCAAATCTGAGGCGTAATCTGGTCGAGTTCCAAGCTTGCAGAGAATTTTATCTTGTGAGCTCAGAGTGTCGATCGCAATTGCAAACTGAAATAGTGATTTCTTGATTATTGGGGACAATTTTGTTTGAATAAAGTACATAAAAATCATTTTGTTAAAACTGTACGGATTGTGTAGCAATCCAATTCTTTCCGGACTTGTATAGATGGTTTAGTACCTTATCTTTGGTGATTATTGCCGGTACAACCATTACAACCATGGATAACGCTTGTAATACAGATTCCAAGTAGATACTTGTCATAACAATTTTACGATCCAATTTCCTGGAAGCAAAATATTAAGAAAAAACAACAGGAAACTTCAGCTCGTAAGAGTAATCGAGGAACTTTCATACCCTTCCATTGTTTCGGTGATGTATTCTGCCCAAATGAATAATCCTGTTATCGATATAGCCAGAGTTGTCACGCCGTGGATTATCAAGATATTGCTAGTTGAGTACTTCCTCTTGCCAGCCGGGCCTTTTAACCATAATGGAAAGGTTCCGGAAACTCGAGAAATCCACGCGATGGGACTCAGCACAGAGTACAAATCATGTTCCCACTTTGTTTGGTCTTAAAATTACAGAAGCAGTCAAGCATATCGCTCCATGTCATCAACATTCATTTCAAGGGATCTTATAAGGATAAAACACATTGCATGCAATATTCTATAACATCTTTTGGGAATTTTGACACCAGGATGCACTTCTGCACCAATTTTTAATAGTGGTATTGGACATACTTTGTTGAACTAGAAATACTCTCACCTAGGGAGTGCGATGCCTCTGTAGCGAGCAGCATAATTACACCACATGACTTGATTTATATTTTGTGAAAATAAAAAACTTTCCTAATGTGAGACTTCAGATATTATACAAGTAGCTTGAAAATATTCACTCTCCTTTCACTTAGCTGTCCTAACTGCCTATGGAGATAGTCCATTGCTATATTTTTCCTTGTTTCATTAATGTAATAGCACACTTGAAAATTCGATCAATGATTAGGAGTGACATACCTTACCAGAATTGAGAAGCACGATGAATAGGTAGCTTAGTTGATATTGAATTTTCTCTCAATTCAAATACGTTTTGAATTTATAATGTTTTTTCAAAACATTTTCATGAATTTTAGATACATATCTCAAGACACAAATATGAAATTTCAAGATTTTTTATATTTATTCCATTTGTAATCACCCGGGTCTGTAAATTTCATTCTTATTTTAGAAAAAGCTCCAAAGTATTTGCAACAGTTTTTTTTTCTTGCGAGGGTTTTGATAGAAAACCTAAAGTTTTTTGGAAGCCTATACTAAGGCCTTGAATTTCGCCACGTTTGGCGCTGTCCATCGCTCTTAATTTGGCAGCGTCCGGGTCAAATCGTCGGTACACTACCCGTGCGAAAGACCCGTGAGATAAACTCCCGCTATTATCGCAACCGAGCGCGGGTACTGACGGGTTGAACCAAATCCGAACGAACAGTTGGACTGCTACGATCGCTGGTTTATACAGGTTAGCCAAATCAATTATTTTTTTATACTAGAATACTTGCGAGTAGATTATTGAATATAATATTATTTTATTTCTCTTTTCATACTATTATTTGTGGTCCGTTGTGAACCCGCAAATGTAGATGAAAAAAGTGTCACTTCTTCCACTTTCGATTGTGGATCACGTGAAACGCTTTCTGAATGATCTATTAATCCCCGAGTGATTGAGAGCGTAATGTTTTTTGATTATCTTCACAAAATTTTAATCGATCTAATATAAACACATTACTTTCATTATTTTTTTGCGAGTCTATTGATACGGAGCAAATTAGGGTGCTAATTTTGTGTTCCATACGCATAAAATAATGGATCAACGGAGAATCCATGCTATCCGTGCTTTGCTAATGGTGAATATAGTTTTCCAATCGTTCTCATTAGTTCCTCGCATAGTAGTCAAGTCGTTTTCTGGTAGTTTGTCTATAACTTCTCAATAGTCTTTCAATATTGTTTCCGAATATTTTGGACAATAGTTTTTTTTAGTAGTTCGTAGTAGTTTTTTTCGATACTCAATGAATCTTGTCGGATAGCTTCAATCAGGTAGAAGACTGTTGCGTAAAGTGTGAGTATAATCTCCTACTACTGCGGAGGTTGTTCATTAGAATAGTTTTTTTACTACACACGTATTCAGATTAGTTATCTGTTGTGTTTCGCATTTGGTAACTGACTACTCTGTACATAAATATTGGTGTCATGTCGTTTTTATCCTCGTTTTTATCCATGTACGTAAGAAGCCTGAACTCATGATACCCACAAAAAGTCATTGCTGATAATAAAGAGTACTTGCTCCTTGAACTGAAATCAGCCTGATGTGCCAATGCGTCGGATGATATCAATATTTGACCAACTGAGAAGAACCTGAATGAATATTATTATAGTCAATGATGCATGGACGAACAATCAATTCAATTCTTACAATAAGCCTGGCGACAGTGACAATAAAATTACGCTCGAATATTTTCATGGGTAATAGTTATGGGTTTTCCGCCGTTGCAATTCTAATCGATAAAGGACATGCTTTACAATAGGGATTAATTGTTTTTCAATCATCCATCACGTTTATTAATTGTCACTACCATGTCATATTTTGCAGATTTCTTCTGACGGTCCAGTAGGCGCAAGTGATAAAAAAATGTACAACAAGGTCAGTAAGAAATGTGAAAAATCTGATGATTTTTATTCAACATTTGTCATCAGTTCATCAATAGTTTTATTATCATTCGGTGCAGGATCTTGAAAAGCTGCTCTCACCCTCCATGTGGAATAAGAGACTGAGTCCCTCCGATGTGGCGATAAATTTTGTGAAATTAGGCGAAAAAGGTAAGTGATTTCAAAGCCAAATCATACTCTCTATAGTTTTAATTTCATTCTACATAAATTTTCAGCTACTTTACGCGCCCGAAGAAATACCCGGTGTGAGATAGACATCTCCTACGGGCCATCCGATTTCATGAAATACGACTTCTACGGCACAGATTTGCCAGATGGTAATGATCGGATCTTGCAATCCAATACGTGTATATTTCTACGTCAATTTTAAATATGACCAACAAATGATTGTCTAACATTCCTCAGATGCTCCGATATTTATATTCTTCCACGGTGGATATTGGCAAGAGTTGAGTAAAGATGTTAGTGCTTTTCCTGTGGAAAACTGCGTATCAGAAGGCATCAAAGTTTTCTGCGTCGGATACGACTTGTGTCCAAAGGGTAACGAACTTGAACCTTTTACATACCTAATAGCATTATTTTTCATTTATAATTTGTCATTCCAACCTCGCGCTGTTTCGTCTTACAGTCACTCTGCGAGACATAGTAAGTCAAATTAGAACCGCGACGCATAAGATTCTCCACGATGCCGCAATATGTGGATCACGGTAAGAATAATTTCCAATAACTCGACTTATAATAATGCGTGATATAAGGTATCTGCCAGTACCTACTTACGGGTTTCATAATCTTTTGGTTACCATCAAATTTGGGTCACATACGTAAGAATAATTGCACCTTCAAGTCAAATCGGTTGCAATTGATTTCGTCGAGTCAGAAACTTGAAGAAACAAATCCCAAGCCCTAAGTAGGCTTGTCCCACGTACCTTATCGCGTGTTTAATGGCAGAAGGTCGTAAGTGCCATTATACAACCGTTTGGAATTTCCAAGGCCAAAAGGTCGTATAATTTTTTTTATACTTATCGATGCGAAGAACCTTCAAATACGCTCGAAACCGTTGAGATTGAAAATTCGTCAATTTAAAATCAGAACGTCGTAAGTCCTGGCGTATAAGCCCTTCTGAACCTGATTCAAAAAAACTTGAAAAATACAGTAGGTCGTAATCACCATTTTAAAAAAATCACCATATTTGGAAATAAAATGCAAAAATTGAAAAACAATGGCGGTTACGACCTTCTGGCTTTACGTTCAGATGTTTTTTATCGAATTTTTCGAAACTCCCATTTTTCCAGTTATCTACGCTTTTCGCGAGTTTTGACGACTATCTTAGAAAATTGGTGAAAAAGTAAAAAAAAACAAAAAAAAACGGTGATTACGACCTATCTGCCTTTATCCTTTTTTCCTTTTTCAATTAGACTCAATAACGGAAGAAGGGCATATTCGCCAACATCCGACCTTATGCCTTTAAATTTTCAATCTTCTAATTTTGATTGATTCACACGTTTTGATTATTCTCAAAGCGAATGGAAGGGAAAAAAAATTGTTTTCAATACGATCTTATAGCACCAAAATCGCATTTCTGGTACTTACGACCTTCTGCCATTAGACACGCGTTATGTTTCATCTTATGTGAATTAACGACTGATTCAATTTTTTCGCCCATCATGTTAAATACTTAGCGGAGTTTGGATAGGTGGTCACAGTGCTGGTGCACATTTGACCGTGAGTTCACTGGATACTGATTGGCTCCGAAACGAGCCGAACAGCGCGCTGATCAGAGGTCTTGTGTTACTTTGTTAGTGGACTCTACTTTCTGGAACAAGTGGTTGGCCGAATCCGCGTGGATTCACCCAGATTTTCCGGCCATGTTTTTTGTGGAGGCTGAAACTTTTTTTAGGGGTTCTTTGGCGTATTTTAAGCGACCCGTGTCCGAGGGTTTTGCCCGAAAATTTTTTGAAGGACCGTATTTATTCATTTTAAATTTGGCGAGAAAATCAGTCTTTTTAAAACGAATTTCAGAAAAACTGCTGTAAAATTGAGCCAAATGGACTGATTTTGACGATTTTTTTTTCAAAATGTTCAGAATTTCATCACCTTTCAGGTCGCACCTATAGTTTTTGATTTTATTGCGATGCGAGTCCACAATTTTGAAAAAACTGAAAAGATTCGAAAATTTTCAAGTCAAAATATCTCAAAACACCACATCTTTTTTTCGCTCGTTTTTTTATATGTTTTTGTACATGAACAGTAGTAACTTCTCCGAAAGCGGCATCCCCAGTACTTTTTTTAAACGCAAGATATAGCCGATTTTCGAAAATAACAGTTTTTTTGGCGTTTTTCGCCGTTTTCACGTGTTGCATCGAGTTTGAATATTGAATACGCTTCAAAAGTCATAGCTGTGATACCTACATTACATTTTAACATTTTATAAATATGAAACACGAATTTTAACTAACCACAACCCACTACCAGAGTCCTAGTTGAACGAAAAATGTTTCAAAATAAACATTTCAGATACGTTAATTTTTCAATAAAAACCACAATTATTTTTCATGTTTCTTGAACTTTTTCTTCATAATCATATAGGTATACACTCTCACGAATTTGTGATGTATTTGCCCCTGACTCATTTCACACCGAGAGAATAATCTAGCGAGATCAACCGAAGTCTGCTCGGAATTACCGAAGTGGTTTAAAAGGTCTCTCGTCGGTTCTATGCTTCAAGCGAGAGCAAGCGAAACAGAGATACCTGTTAGCGGTGCGCGCGTAGTGCAGTTGATATATTTATTTCACTCTGTGCGTAAAGCGTGACTTTTCGCACGCAAGCGTGCGTATAATCGGACTTTACCCGCGTTTATGATATAAAATTTTGTTCGATACATGTGCGAAAGTTGTTTTTCTACTCGTGAGATTGTCACCCTCGCTTTGCTCGGGCGATAAACCTCCCACTCATGCCAAAACAAACCTTTCGCACTTGTATCGAAATATACTATTCTCTCACACTCTTCCTCACATTAAACATAGAATCAAAAGGCTTTCCTCCGATAACTACGACGAATGACTTCGGTTGATCTCGCTAGATTATTCTCTCGGTGTGAAATGAGTCAGGGGCAAATACATCACCACAAATTCGTGAGAGTGTATACCTATATGATTATGAAGAAAAAGTTCAAGAAACATGAAAAATAATTGTGGTTTTTATTGAAAAATTAACGTATCTGAAATGTTTATTTTGAAACATTTTTCGTTCAACTAGGACTCTGGTAGTGGGTTGTGGTTAATTAAAATTCGTGTTTCATATTTATAAAATGTTAAAATGTAATGTAGGTATCACAGCTATGACTTTTGAAGCGTATTCAATATTCAAACTCGATACAACACGTGAAAACGGCGAAAACGCCAAAAAAAAATGTTATTTTCGAAAATCGGCTATATCTTGCGTTTAAAAAAAGTACTGGGGATGCCGCTTTCGGAGAAGTTACTACTGTTCATGTACAAAAACATATAAAAAAATTAGCGAAAAAAAAGATGTGGTGTTTTGAGATATTTTGACTTGAAAATTTCCGAATCTTTTCAGTTTTTTCAAAATTGTGGACTCGCATCGCAATAAAATCAAAAACTATAGGTGCGACCTGAAAGGTGATGAAATTCTGAACATTTTGAAAAAAAAATCGTCAAAATCAGTCCATTTGGTTCAATTTTACAGCAGTTTTTCTGAAATTCGTTTTAAAAAGACTGATTTTCTCGCCAAATTTAAAATGAATAAATGCGGTCCTTCAAAAAATTTTCGGGCAAAACCCTCGGACACGGGTCGCTTAAAATACGCCAAAGAACCCCTAAAAAAAAGTTTCAGCCTCCACAAAAAACATGGCCGGAAAATCTGGGTGAATCCACGCGGGTCAGCCGGTTTGGTTCATCCTGTGGCGAAATGCAGGACTAGATATGTATGGTTCGTAAGCTCGTATGATGTCGCGATGAGAGAGAATGAGGTTCAAATGAGTCCTTTTTTCAGCAACGAAGCGATACTGATGAGCTCCCTCAGTGTCCCATTGCAGGATCGTGTGCCAAATCTGAAAGCTATGGTCGTTGTCGGTGAATGCGATTCTCCCGCGTTCATAGACCAATCACGCCGATTGATGGAGGTATGTTAATTAATTATTAAGGTGAAATGAAAGTCACGTGACCTCGATATGATTTACACTTGGAATTTTCAAACGCTTTTTTCTCAGCCAAAACACATTCGATCGATGTGAAATTGATATCAGTGACGTAGAAAAACTGAATGAAGGGCCTGCCAATCGTGGATTTTCGAATATCGAAAGACATAATCAGATTTTTGTGTAACAATATTGTTCCGTAACCCAAGGAGGTGCTGCCCCTCGTGGAGAGAGGCAGCACTTCCTTGGATTACAGAACAATATTGTTAAAAAACTGTTATTACGTCTCGATTTTCGAAAATCCACGATTCGCAGGCCCTTCATTGAGTTTTTCTACGTCACTGATATCAATTTTACATCAATCGAATGTGTTTTGGCTGAGAAAATAGCGTTTGAAAATTCTAAGTGTAAATCATATCCAGGTCACGTGACTTTCATTTCACCTTAAGGGCATATTTCAAAATACAACCACGGCTACGGTTAGATCATTGTGTCTTTGAAACGATGCAGCCGCAATCATTGTTGCATTTCGGGATATGCCGAGCAATACGACTGATTTGTTCAATTACGATCTATACTGTTTTATAGAAACTCTGTAGCTGCATTGATGAGGTGGAATTCTTGCTTCTCAGAAACGGCATTGACCACTTCAATCTGGTTGAGAATTTGTTGGATAAAAATTTCCCACTTACCAAGCGAATAATTAAATTCATAAATCAGCCATGAAATTGAATTGAGATGCATAGGTTATATTTATTATTATTATTAAATTTTTATATAATGGTTTAATTTTAATTAATTTGAATTTTTATATTTGTTAAAATTATCGTGAAGAATTTAAAATTCTATATAATTTATACACATAAATTATATAGAATTTTAAATTTAAAAGATATATATATATATATATATATATATATATATATATATATATATATATCGCTCTATATTATATAAAGATATCGCCACCGCCGCCGCCACCGCCGCCGTGTCAAGATCCCCCTCCCCCTCCCTCCCGCGGCTTCACCCCTCTGCCCTTTCGAAGGTCGACGACGACGACGGCAACCCCCCCCCTCCGAGCCGACCCCGTAGATTACCCAGAATCACGTCAGGTCATTGGTCAGGGCAGGTCACGTCAGAATATTATCGTTTCCACACCACTATAAGTGATGTAGTAGATAATTCGGCGCGTTTTTTTTATAGTGGTATCCCCAGTAGGCCTAATCCACTGGTCGCTGTGAATTTTACATTACTATAATACCCGAAAAAGTTACGAATAATCTGACTCACGTAAAAATTTATCCTCCCTGATTCCGCCGAATAATTTTTCCACCTAAAATCAGGTCACCCAAGGGCATCGACGGGCATTCAATAATCCGCAGTTGTTCGGGACTTTGAAGTTTCAAGTAAAGATTTTTATTTTCTGCAATAAACGACTAGATGAAAATGTTGTCTTCGTTGCAGTGGGTGTAAAATGCAATTTGAAGAACCTTGCCTTGTTTCTATATTTGATAAATTAGTTTGATAGTTTCTATATTTGTCAAAAAGAATTCTCGGACTTTTTATTGCAAATAGGTGAAGGAGCAATTGAATCATTAGATGTACCGGACAGCCAAAGAACAGACGATATTTGCACAAAAATTTACGGTTCGGACGTAGACGAGGAAACTGATTTTTCAAATAGCACAATTTTGGCATGCCACAATGAAGATGTGGCAAGATTGAATGATAAAATTCTTAACAGGCTTCAAACTACAGAAAAAATTTATTATAGTATAGACTCTGCGCGACATAAAGGCATGGATCAATCCGAAGAAGATGTACAGTTAAATTACCCGGTAGACTACTTAAATTCTTTAAAATTTCCCGGATTACCGGTTCACAAATTAACATTAAAAGTTGGGGCCATTGTAATGCTCATTCGGAACTTAAGCATTAGTGATGGACTCTGCAATGGCACTAGGTTGAAAATTGTGGCACTATATAAATTCAACATTAAAGCAATAATTATTACTGGACATCAACAGGGAAATTTTGCGTTCATTCCCAGAGTCACGTTAGACACTGGAGAGCATTCGTCTTTGCCGTTCAACCTATACCGTAAGCAATTTCCAATTATGTTAGCATTTGCGATGACGATAAATAAATCTCAAGGTCAGAGTTTTGAAAGCGTAGGGATATATTTTCGTAAACCATTATTTTCCCATGGCCAATTATACGTAGCCCTTTCACGGTGCAGGAATCCAGAAAAATTGTTCATAGAAATTGATTCAGAGGAATTCACAAGTATAAGGAATATCGTTTGGCCGGAAATTTTGTAACCTACAATTTTGTAAACATTCAAACTTTCAACATCTTCTCCATTGTTGGATTAGAGTCAATAGTTTAGTCACGGATGTACATTTTTTTTTCAGTGACGAAGGATGAATTCTTACGTGAGTTATACCATTCTCAACTTTTTTAGACATCATTGTAATGTAAAATTCATAGCGACCAGTGGATTATGCCTACTGGGGATACCACTATAAAAAAAACGCGTCGAATTATCTACTACATCATGCACTTATAGTGGTGTGGAAACGATAATAGTGTCATTACAATCCTGTCCCCATCTTTATTCTCTGTAGTACGTAACACAGTGATTCTTTTCAATTCGTTGAAAGGTTTCATTCCATTCGAAATTGATTCGAACGCCATTTTTCGTCCTATTCCGAAACATGTATAAAAATCTGCGACGCTCGCTTCGTTCATCACTCCATACCGTAATCCGTAAAGATTTTTTTTTTTTAGCCCGTGCCGGGGAATAGGCGCGTGAACCGTTCGTACCAAGATTCTTAAAAATCTTGTACAACCCTATCCTATTTTGTCACTTCGTGGTGACTTTGTATAAAATAATATACTATCAACCCGAGTCGGGAGGTTGGCGCCTATTTTTCCTATCCTACACAGTGTGGCGCATTTCAAAATAAAATCAATCTTTTTTCATTCCATATACATTTTTCAAATTTTTTTTTCATCTTCATTTCCCTATCTAGAACCTGAATTGGGGGGTTGGCGCGCGAAGCGCGCAGGGGGGCGAAGCCCCCCTAGTATATATATATATATATATATATTAATTTTACTATTCACTATACTTGTATAGTGAAATATCGACGCCCAAGGACATAAAGAATGTAAATTAAAGTTGTTATATACCTATGTATATATCATTAATATCCACATGTAATGAGGTATATTTGTTAATTGAACGTATAAATGTAAATATATTTAATTATTAATTATTAATGATAAACCAGAAATTAGTCAATTATAAATTTTGTATGTTTTTAAATTTGTTTATTTATAAACGTATATATTATTATATAATTTATATTCTATTATCTTCTATTATAAATAATTATCAAAAAAGAACAAAAATTAAAATAAAATAAAAAGACGATCCCATCTAATTGTTGTGAGTCTTTAGGCGGCCGCCAGTGCGGTGGGCCTGGGTTCCTGTATAAGTACAAAAATCAGAATACAGTCACCGGTTCAAATGTGCAATCAAATCGTGTTCATGTCAATTGCAAACAAAAAGTATTAATAGATATTGCAAACATGGGAAAAATAATCATTGTATGCGATGATCTTTATAACGTCTTGTTCGATATTTATTCTCGTTCTCCGTTTTATTGTCAAAACTTCAGTTTGCGTACAAGTGCTAAGCATCACATAAAGTAATCATTTTTCCCAAAGGCCAGATGAAATCTTAAATCGATCATTGTTTCCGAGGAATAGAATTGACACTTTTCTAATGATGAATACCTCCAAATGGTCGCGATTGATCGAAAATTTCATCCTAATTAAATAAAAAAAATAAAATTTCATCAAATACAACTGTCTATCTTTTTTACTACAATACGGATATATATAATGTACGAAACAAACACAAGCATACAACATATAATGTCTCAATACAAAATTTGAAGGCCTAATACGCACCTGGAGATAGAACTCCGCCAAACTTCTGGCCTCCAGCCAGGCAGGGATGTCGAAACGGGCGATTGCGGATCTTCCGCTTCGGAATCTGTTTGCGAACCGTGCGTGCCGGGGCTCCGCCACTGCCGACAGGACTATACAGTTATTCTGCAACAACAAACATCGAGTTATTTATGAACCATATCGTTCTTTATCATTGTCTTATGACAATTTTGTCTCACCTCTCTGTCGACTTCCCACACCGTAGCGAGTACGCAAATGGTTACAATCCGCACGTACAGTTGGGTCATTTCGGTTCTCGTCCACAAGTGCGGATGTATCGGACGGACGTCATAGAGCCCACAGGCGATAAGGTACCGTATCGATACCGAAGGTGCGGTGCGAGTCGCGCCCGAATCGTAGAAGAACAACTGTAACAAGAAATGATACAATTATTCCAAGTTCAGAGACAAAACCTTCGTCTTTCTCACCGTGACATCTCCACTCGGTCGCACGTTCTGGATTATAGCACGGCGCCATGTACCTTGAAAGGTGCAAACACAGTTGACACCCGTCTCTAATCCAGCGATAGGTATCGTGTAGTTGTCTGCGTCCTGTTCGTAGAATTCGCTGGAAATAAAATTTGTTTCAATTAGTATATATTTCTGTTGCGACTTTGAAACTGATTGGAACCACAGAGATGAATAAAAAACCGTGGCTCAGCGGTTCTCAAGGAATAAACAAAAATGCCTTGAAAACACTGACGGATATTCGAATACTCACTGCATGGAGGCCAGCACCTCGTCCCTCTCATGGTCAGGATATACCGGGACGGCCCAGAAGTTGGTTGGACTGTCTACCGATAATGCATCAATGTTACATAATTTGCGAATTTAGGAGAATTATTATTATAAGAATGTCCATATATTGTTATTTTTTTTTTCTAGTCTCCAGGTACATCTGGGTTTATTTACGCAATATTTCTCATAGAATTCGACGACGTTTATTAAATCTATATATTTCCCCTACTTTCTTTAATTTTTGTCACGTTTTCTGTTTTTTCTTTTGTTATAGTATCTCATCGTAACCGATCAATAACAAACAACGCTGCGTACATCGACCGAAACTGTATGTAGATTGATAATCTTAATCAAGAAACTCGGTAGAGTCTCCGCCAAGTACATGAAAAAAAAGATTTTCAATACGCCGCGCCTAGACTTGATGTCTTGTATAATACGGCGATGCGCCCTCCGTCCGGACTTGCAAGCGTATACGTAGACCATTATAGTTAATAATATAAGGTATAATATTTAAAAAAAATCATAAAAATAAAAGCAGAGGTTGAAGAAATTTATATAGGTCTTACGTCTGAATCATGTAGTCAATCCCACGCAAAGTATTTCACAGCGGAAAAAAATAATAGCAAGGGAAATTCTTGACGATTGTTTCAATCGTGGTGTAGTGTGTTTAGAATAATGCCAATTCCTTCGAGTCTCCAAGTTATGGTCAAATTTTCATAATTAGTTCAAATGAAGCAGTTGATTGTCGTATTGTAATCTTGATCGGGTAAATCATAGGCAGCTCTCGCCGCATTCGGGTACTTGGCGGCGATTTTGATAGATCGTCTCATGCGCGAAAATAACATCCTTGCAAAATCATACCGAATGATGGGCGGCGAATTGCGACTTCAAGAAGAGCACGCATTTGAATCTGTTTTGTTTACGTTGAAACCAGTATCGACGACGATTCAACTTTCGAAGGCTTAATGAAGTTGCTGCAGTTTTTTTCTACAAAAGCGGAAAGTGAAATTTCCGAATCCTCTACGTAACAGTGCGGAACGAAATAACCAAGAAATGACAAACCGTCAGTAGCATGGATCCTAACGTGGAATCCTGGAGATATCCGTTCGGTACCCGGGGATGGTATCAAAATTCGATGATGTTGAATATAGAAAAACGCATCAGTAGAGCAGCTTTATTTCATAAATTTTTATTTTTTTAAGTAACGAATAGCAACAATTGCAAACCTCCCCGTAGCCGGATCATCGGTTCTCGACACGAATCCCTCATGGGGAGACGTTCGTGTCGTATAGTCTAAAGAGACTAATTGTGGTTTTTGCGTGGTCCAAGCCGGTGATTGAGGATTCGGAGATAGTCTGTGCGGACACCCTCCTCCTCCTCGCATTTCACTACGGCTGGATCGCACGGTTGGAATAGAAATACGTATAAAGAATATATAGATAATGGAAACTAGAAAACTACAAACTATGAAACTATCTGAATTAAATGAGTGATATATCCTAAACAGCTAATGCTGATAATCCTTATACCTAATAAGAAATAGAAAACTAACAAACTATGAAAATATAATAAACAGCTGATGCTGTGACAATAATTATATCTAATGAAAAGATAAAACTAAGAAAATCATCTCAATTAACAATCCGTTAAATTGAGCGATGCTGCAAACAGCTGATGCTGATGCTAGGGTCTTTTAGTCGATGCGCACCATGTAGACTCCTCACTGATTGTTGGTGACCAATCACGCATTCTGAGCAACAATACCAACAATGCCCACATGGTGCGCATCGACTAAAAACCCTATATACGTGATAGAAACTAACAAAGTATGAAAACATCTCAAGCAACAATCCGTTGAATGAGTCCTTGTACGTAACAGAAACGAGAATATGTATAATAAACTATGAAAAACATCTCTCAATTCACAATCCGTCGAATATGAGCGAAGTAATAAACTGCAGCTGATGCTGCGATAATAATTATGTCTAATAGAAACGAGAAATTATCAAAAACATCTCAAGCAACAAGCCGTTGAATTGAGTGATGTATACGTAATAAAAATGAGAAAACTGTGAAAAACATCTCAATTGACAATCCGTCAATTGATACAATAAACAGCCGATGCTGTGTGATAATCCGTATGAGTCATGTTTGTGTTCCGTGGTCCACGCCGGTGATTGGAGGAATTGGAGAGCGTCGTCTTACTCCTCGGTTTCAGCAACGGCCGGATCGCACGGTCGACTCGGGTGGGACATACGTCTGGATATCCTCCTTGCCGCGAGTCTGTTCTGTCCGGGTTGTCTGAAACGGATAAATACACTTGTTATGGTTGTTACCGCGATTGGCAATTGTGAGCACTGAAATACAATCAGTTTCTGCTCTACATACCTTGAGTAGGTATTCTTGTTGTTGTGGTTGTCGTTGTTGTCGGTAGGTGGTGGTGTCGTTCAAGATCCTGTCGTTCTAGATCTTCTGTTGAAGTTGTCGGAAGCAGGCATGTAGCCTGCGGGAACCAATTTCCGACGCACCAGGGCCAAGTTCAGGATGTTGATTCCAGCGTTTACGTCGCGGTTCGACGTAACGTGGCAAACTTCACAGTGGAGGAACCGGTGTGGACTTTTCGAGACGACGCTGCATCTGTTGTTGCATTTGCTGCAGTTCTTCGTCGTCAGGTACTCGTCCACGATGATGACGTCGACGTCACGCTGGTGGCGGTAGGATCGGTCGAGCAGTCGCTGTTTTATCAAGCGGAGCGGTCCTCTCGCGTGCCCTTTCATCCACTTGGAGATCTGGATCTCTCCAATCGCCACCAAAGTTCTGCCGGTCTGGCGAACGCTGCCCTTCGGTGTTCTGGGCTGGTTCGTTTCCATCGGATCCGGAGCTTTTTGCCGAGGATGAACGTCCGACTTGGGTGTGGGAGTGGGTTTAGGAGTGGATTTGGATTTCGGAGTAGGTCGAGGAGCGGATGTGGATGTGGGAGTAGGTTGAGGAGTGGATGTGGCTGTGGGAGTAGGTTGAGGAGTGGATTTGGCTGTGGGAGTAGGTTGAGGAGTGGATTTGACTGTGGGAGTAGGTTGAGGAGTGGATTTGGAAACGTTGGACTTGGGAGGGGCGTGGGGTCTGGAGAGGGAAAGGTTGAATCTAGAAGTCGACGGTTTGCTGACGTCATCCTCGTTCTTTCTCCTCGGCTGGGTTGGCTTCGACGTGGACTCGGCTGGTTTCTCAGTCACTGTCGGTTCCGTAACACTCTTCTTCGACCACTCCGATTCCGCGGTCGACGGGTCGCCGGGCTTCTTCAGCGTCGACTTGGACTTGGGTCGTTTCTTCGGCGGTTTCTTTTCAACCGGACCCTCGTCCGAACTCGAACTGGTGTCCGGCTCCCTGGCAGACTTCCGCGACCTGAACTCGAACGTAGTTCGCGTTCCTTTAACTCTCCAAGATTTAATTGCGACCGTCTTTACTGTAACCATACTTCTCCCGTAGATCCTCGGACTCTTCTATCGTCTGTGAGTAATTCGACGGCCGCGTGGAAAAACCGGCTATCTCGGGACTGAAAAACCGGCTTGAAAAACCGGCTATCTCGGGAAACGGCTTAACGCTTGAAAAACCGGCTATCTCGGGAAACGCTTGAAAAACCGGCTATCTTGGGACTCGCTTGAAAAACCGGCTATCTCAGGCGTTAAGAGGTCCGAGATAGCCGGTTTTTCAAGCGAGTCCCAAGATAGCCGCTTTTTCAAGCGTTTCCCGAGATAGCCGGTTTTTCAAGCGTTAAGAGGTCCGAGATAGCCGGTTTTTCAAGCGAGTCCCGAGATAGCCGGTTTTTCAAGCGTTTCCCGAGATAGCCGGTTTTTCAAGCGAGTCCCGAGATAGTCGGTTTTTCGAGCGTTTCCCGAGATAGCCGGTTTTTCAAGCGAGTCCCGAGATAGCCGGTTTTTCAAGCGTTTCCCGAGATAGCCGGTTTTTAGAGCGAGTCCCGAGATAGCCGGTTTTTCAAGCGTTTCCCGAGATAGCCGGTTTTTCAAGCGTTTCCCGAGATAGCCGGTTTTTCAAGCGAGTCCCGAGATAGCCGGTTTTTCAAGCGAGTCCCGAGATAGCCGGTTTTTCAAGCGTTTCCCGAGATAGCCGGTTTTTCAAGCGAGTCCCGAGATAGCCGGTTTTTCAAGCGTTTCCCGAGATAGCCGGTTTTTCAAGCGAGTCCCGAGATAGCCGGTTTTTCAAGCGTTTCCCGAGATAGCCGGTTTTTCAAGCGTTTCCCGAGATAGCCGGTTTTTCAAGCGAGTCCCGAGATAGCCGGTTTTTCAAGCGTGTCCCGAGATAGCCGGTTTTTCAAGCGTTTCCCGAGATAGCCGGTTTTTCAAGCGAGTCCCGAGATAGCCGGTTTTTCAAGCGAGTCCCGAGATAGCCGGTTTTTCAAGCGTTTCCCGAGATAGCCGGTTTTTCAAGCGAGTCCCGAGATAGCCGGTTTTTCCACGCGGCCGTCGAATTGCGCTTCCGTCCCGATCGAGTGTCTTTAGTGCATCCCACCGAACCTCGGACCGAGAAATCCTTCACATCTTGTGAATCTTTATGGCGATCGCGGCTCCACATCTGTCAGTGACGTCAGTGTTCCAGCCCCGTGTTGCTCTCGTTCTTCGTTCTTTTCCCTTTTTGGTTATACCTATACTATAATATAATACCTATTGTTAAAGAGCTTCTAGTCGAGGATAGCGAGGTCGGGGAATTCGGGAGTTGCAGAAATGACGATTCGTTATATGCCGGCAAAATTAACAGGTTTATTGAATAAATTAGAACATAAGACGAACACAACAACAGAAACCTCGTAGTAGGCTCAGTGGCCAAATGTGAAACAGTCATAAAGACCTCGGATTAATATTAAAAAAACTGATAATGATTATGAATTGTCGCTCGATATTAATTCGTACAAATCGATGCTTAATACTACCCAGATAACAAAATGCCCGCACAGTGCATGCATAGTGCGCGCACGCGTGCGGGTTTATCCGCATAGCGTGCGCGCAGGAGAACATACAGATGCGTCCTCATTTGATGGATATAACGCTCGCACGTCGTGAGGACGCACGCGTGCGGGCATTGTGCGGTTGCTCATTATTCCCAATAAAACGACATAGGGATTGTACGATTGAGGTAAAATTTATTACGAAAAATAATAACGTGGTGAAACCATTAAAATAATTTGAAAAAAAAAAAAATTCCGCTCGATGCACACCACTGTATTTTTTGTCCCAACCGGGATTCGAACCGTGTTCGCCTGACCGCTCAGATGTCTAGTCGTACGCCCTACCTACTGCGCCAAACCGCCTTATGACAATGAGTGACTTCATGTGAAATATAATTCAACGGTCAATACGGCCAACAATACAATTAATAAGTACTAAATTTACCAAAATATACAGAAAATTCAAAATACTGTGTATGGTAAAATATTATTAATCGATCATCTTATGTCGAATACCCCGACGGCATAATGGCCGCACGCTGTGCGTCGCACATGAGGGGCACACTACGTGATTGACGTGTGGCTTCGCACGCGTGATGGTTAGGTGCGACTCATACACCCGCACGTCGTGAGTCGCACGTCGTGATGGTTAGGTGCGACTCATAACACCCGCACGACGTGAGTTGCACGTCGTGATGATCAGGTGCGACTCATAACACCCGCACGGCGTGAGCCGCACGTCGTGATAGTTTCGTGCGTCGCACAATTGTTATCTGGGTACCCTTTCGGACGTCGGGTACGGACTGACTCTCTCTCGCCTAATCGCTCTATTATTCGTTTTCCCGGATTAGGTACGTTCTCGACCTTTGTACCTACTCTTACATTCATACGCATTCATTCGCACACAGACAAGAAAACACACATACTTCAATCTTCCCTAAGAATTCTTACAATTGAATATCGCACTTTGTGTCTTATAGCTTTGAATGCGTGATTGGTCACCAACAATCAGTGAGGAGTCTACACGGTGCGCATCGACTAAAAGACCCTGTATGTATAACAGGTCTGATATTTCGTCACTCGCGGAGTTCACTTATCTCTAGCGGCGGAGTGGTGTACCCGGTATCGGTCTGAACTTGTCTGCAGACGCGGACCGTAAGATGAGGTGCGTTCGAAAAGACAGAACACAGTCTAGGCGGGGGTTGCCAACGTGGGAGAAATATCTTTAGGAACCCCACCCTCCCGCCAAAAGACAATAACAAGAGAAGAACGCCCTTATCCGTTGACCGTTAGGCAGGAGTAGGGATGGGCGATGTTGCAAAAAAAGATCGATTATTAAATAATCGATGTTTAAAAAGCATCGATGTTTAACATCGATGTTTGAAAAAAGAATCGACACATCGATTATTTTTCTATGATTGATTTTTTTTTGCTTTTTTGAGTTCGAAAACATAACTCAAATGTTACTTTATTCAATCTTTATCATTATGAGAATATCGATATCAGATTTACTGAAAGTATAGTAATATAATATGAACCGAAAAATATGAATTACAGTCGATAAAGTAGAATTTAATAAGATAAACAAAGTTCACATTAAAATTCAACTATCAAAATATTAATATCCACTGATAGATGAAAAGTGGTGATTTTTATATGTGTGGTGTATAAAGAGTGTTCAAAAGTGAAGTATTTTGGGGATTTTTTGTCATTTTTCTTCAACCGATGTTTTTCGCCGATGTTCGATAAAAAACATCGAACATCGATGAATCGGCCCGAGAAAACATCGACGCAAATAATCGATTATTTGAAAAAAAATAATCGATTGTTTCGATTAATCGGCAAACATCGCCCATCCCTAGGCAGGAGTACAGTAGGCATCATGGCTTCATCCAAAGAACATGGCGCACTGGCCGCTCAGGTAATTTTCAATCGTTTAACTGATTTAAAACATCGTGCTCGTGCCCTATAAAGTCAAACCAAAATAAAACTAAACACCCGGACTTAACCTTTCACTAAAGTGAACATACATACTCGGACGCATCTCTTTAACCTGCTAAACAAACAACTAAAACTAAATCTTTAAAATCCTGAGTTCGGGTAATGATCAAGAATCCTCTAAAAGGAGGTACCAGTGTTCGGATACTCGACTCAAGGGGAAAAAAGAGACAGTTACATTAGAAACAGAGTTTATTTGGTACATAGGCTGTTTGGCCTATAACTTATGGTTTAAAAAAAAAAAAAAAAAATCGTTTAACTGGTACATGGCCCTCGGGGCAATAATTGTTGGTTAAATTGTTAATTGTTGATAATAATAATTGTTGATGCGTAGTAGATCGATTTTTTTCTCTACAATAATCGATGTTAGATCGCCTATCCGCTGATGCGTGGTTTATTTTTTTTTTTTTTTTTTGTCGAAATCAACATCGATGTTTTTTTTCATCGATCAATCGATTATAAAAAATCGGTTGAAAAAACAATCGATTATTTTTCGCGGAAGATCGAATGATTCAAAATTGATGTACCATTATCCGAAATAAACCACAAAAAATCTGTAATTAATTATAAACATTCCTCCTTCTTTACATTATTGCTCTAATTGTTGCACGTTATCTAGGTCGCTGGCTTATCTTTAGAGGCCGTTGCGGCACCGCCACGTGAGGGCAGGAGCGACCCCCGCGAAGATCCAACTTTGCCCCTCTACGGGCTTACGTATTTCGCTGAACTAAATCTGTGAGTAGATCCATTCAGATTATCCTCGTCGGATCCGGGACGGGTAAAACCGCAGCCTTCGTTTGGGCTATGCTGAGCAGAGTGCATCAGGACAAAAACTATCCTCAAGGTTTTCGTCTATCGCCGACGTTAGAGTTGGCTGTCCAAACCGGAGAAGTAGCGGCGAAAATGTTGCAGTTCTGCCCCGAAATCACAATCGCATACGCCGTCGCAGGAGGAAAACCGAGTAATTTTGACGATATTCAACCTCTGTAAGCGATAGGATAATCGATGAATCGTTAAAAATTGTTGGATTTTTATTACAGTCGCGAGAGGGAGCAGAATAAACGACCACGTAATCGTCGGTACCCCAGGAAAAGTGTTGGACTGGACCCTGAAGTTCAAGTTCTTTGATCTCAAAAAGATATCGGTGTTTGTCCTGGATGAGGCTGATATGATGCTGGCGACTCAAGGCCACCGGGATCAATGTATCCGGATCCACAAGTGAGCAGGACACTCGAATTTCTTCATATTCTAGCATTGTATTAATCTGTACCAAACGTATTCCAGATAGCTCCCGTCCACTTGCCAGATGTTCTTCTCGGCCACCTTTGAAACCGCTGTGATGGAGTTTGCGGAATTGCTCATCGGCAATCCGCTCATTATACGATTGTCGAAAGAAGAAGAATTGTTGGGCGAGATACTGAATCTTCTTTCCAAAGTGCTTCTCAATGTACCGACACAAAGACATCGACTGCTCTGAGTCGATGATATTTATCGCTATCCCCGATTTTCCGAATCTACCCGTCCTCCCGATTCTATGGAGGTACGTTTCGCAGTCGGCTTGCCCCTTCTGGTCGATCGGCAAGTCGAAATTAACTACGATAGTTACTTGCTCGACGTCAATTCCTGCAATGAAACAAGTTTTTTTCAATTAACAACTTTTCGAAAAACGGTCCACCTCTACCGCGACCCAAGACGTCGGTGGTGATGAAAACCTTTTCTAAACCCGCTTTGAATCTGTCATTATCTGTACCTCGAGCCAAGACGTTGGTGGTGATGAGAACCCTCTCTGAACCCGCTCTGAATCTGTCCAGCGCTGCGATTCTTTCACCAACTTCGAGAGCACCGGATAGAACGGCGACGGCGTGTCCATCTTTCCTCATTTTCTCGGCGAGCCAACTGACCGTGTTTCTTGTCTGAGGATAAAAATGAACGTAAATTTCAATTCGGAGCAACGAGATCATGGCGTCGTAACACGAATTATTAAATCAATTTAATTATTAAATCAAAAAATAATTAATCAATAAATAAAAACATTAAAGTAATAAATAAAAATTATAAAAATATCTATAATTTTAAATAAACTTTGACTTCTTTGAATTGTTTAATATTTTTTTTATGTTTAAAATTTCATTAAATATTTTTATAATTTAATTAAGTAAATTTTTTAAATCAATAAAAGATTTGAACTTTTATTTTATGTTTTCAAA
Source organism: Euura lappo (assembly GCA_018257835.1). NCBI lineage: Eukaryota > Metazoa > Arthropoda > Insecta > Hymenoptera > Tenthredinidae > Euura > Euura lappo. The sequence continues at coordinate 137,779 of JAEUYN010002121.1, read as the reverse complement.
ACATATACTTATTCAAGTTCATTGATTTTTAATTAATTAATGATATTATCTCATAATTTAGTAATTAATGGGTTTATAATAAAATAAAAAAAATAAATTAATGTAAAAATTTGTAAATAATAATATATAATAATAATGTATTTTCTAAGTATTTTATATATTATATTATATAATATAATATATTATCAATCAAAATATTATTTGATTTAAAGGATGTGATAATAGATCACATATTTGATAATAGAATGTTGATAATAGAATGTTTTAAAGTTGTTATGGCTATTAAATTGTTTAATTATGAGGATTAATAGTATTATAATTAGAGCGTGGAAACAGAAAATACATTATTATTATATATTATTATTTACCTCATTTCATTTATTTTATGTAACTTAATGTCAATAAATGCAATTAACCTGAGTTAATTAAAAAATGAAATAATAATGTAATATGTATTCAAAGGGACGGATCTTATCGGCACCACACTCAAATTTTAACTTTGCAGGCAAAGTCGTGTAGGTCAAATATTGTTACCCGTGTGGCAATTCGCCACCTCGACGATAACATATAGTATATCATCATACACTTGTTTGTTTGCAAATTAATCAACAAACAAAGTGGAAATTAGGTGTTAGTTAGTTATAGTCTCAAGCCTCATGCGGTTTAATTGAAATTTTTGATCAGAAAAATTTACTGCGACGGCCGGGAATCGAACCCGGGTCTCCCGCTGCCTATCCGGGGACTTACACCACGAGACCACCATGCTCGCCCGCAAATTCTTCTGATCATAGACTCCGGCATGTGTCCGAAAAAGACTGTGTCCGATCTGCATGTGTCCGAAAAAGATTGTGTCCGATGATGCAAGTATTTTATTTTGTGTCCGATATGTATTGTGTCCGATCCAGATGTGTCCGAACGGGGTCTAATCGTGCAAGGCAACGTACAAAGCTCACCGGCATCGAACGTGATTTTATACTTGAATTTACAGAATAAAAACAAAAAAAAACAAAACAAAAAAAAACAACAAGGTAAACGAGCAAAGTAGAGTCATACAATTGAAAAAATTAGACAAACAAAGTGATTTTGTCGATAAATGAACGAAATGAATGAATGAATGAATGAATGAATGAAATGAAGTAAATAAGCGAAATAAATTCATAAAATCCCATTTCTCTTTCACCTCGAAGAAATTCTCGTCCGTGACATGATTCCTGGCCATATTTTCAGGCCAGGTGTAGCCAGCATCTCCGGGTCGTTGTTGTGCTTTCTTAGCATCCGAGACACCGATATCATCACCTGGAAAATAATGAATTGTAATTATCAGTTTCAGTCTAGATTCGGACAAAATGGTCGAAAAAACGTTTGGAAACTTGAACAATGTGTTCGAAATGGTTGAATTATTGTTCAAAAACAATTTTATCAAGTTTCATGCTCATATTTTCCAATTTCTTTGACAGAAGAATCAACAATCGTCAAGAAAAACAGTCTTTGGAACGTGAAAATATCGTCAATTAATAAGTTTACAGTTTTTTTTTTTTTTTCCAAAAACGTTGGGTGAATTATTTTAAATCACCATTATTTCAAATCCTTAGATAATTCAACAGTTTCTTATCTTTTCGGAGTCTGAAGCGTTAATAAAACACATCGTCGAGGTTTCGTTTCCTCACCCGAACTTTGGCTACGAAAAATATCCAGCGAGAGAGAGAGAGAGAAGCTGAACAGTATAATTTATCAAGTGTACAAAGAACATTCCTTGATTCGAATTTCTTTCGCAGTATCGGTAATTAAAATCGTATTCTTCTTTTTTTTTGTTATGTTTTCAAAGACGCGAGAATCAGAATCTATAGAAAGAGAATAACAATGGCGAAGAATCCTCTCTCCCTTTCTTTCTTTACCGCCTCAAAGTATCATGTTTCCAAGTTTTCAAACAGATTCTTAGCTTGTTTCCTTGTAATAGTTGTTCGGAAACGTTTTCCAAACTGTTTTTCAAATTCTTTCTATCAACGAAAATTGAAAATATGATCAAGAAACTCGATAACATTGTTATTCAATGATAATTCGACAGGTTGAAATACTTTTCCAGAGTTTCTCAAACATTGATATCGATTTTTCGGTCGAAATTCATACCAAAAAGCTTTAATGGGAACTGGGGGTTTCAATATCTCCATAGTCTCGTCCACGTGAGATTCAGAGACGGCTGGAACCGCTTGGCGGAGGCTGGCTCGCAGTTGTTGGTGGTCAGCATTGGTTCTGACCGGGGTCTCGACGTCTTTTGTGCTTTGGGCCGAGTCCCGCTGGGTCTGCCGTTGTTGGAAAACGCCATGCACTCGACGCAGACTAGAAAATGTAACGCGTGGTGGGAATGACGTGAGAATACAATTTTCGGTCTCACTTGGGTCGACGATGACCCAAAAACGTTATTTAGGAGTTGAGAAATTCGAAAATCACTTGACAAAATCACTTGTAGACTCGAACAAGACCGAATATGTCGTGAACCATGTTATCTTGGGGCCAATAACGGATAAAACGACCCAGATATGCGACCGGAAGGCTCGGATTTGAAATATAACGGCCTCACACATTATTTATAGCCACAAAAGAGCTAAATCTGGACTAGAATATTGCCATTCAGTGTTTGTCTACCGGATTAATCTGTAATAGTTTTCGATACGAATTTTAATTTCGAACGAGGTTTTACCAATTTTTACGTTGCGGTCAACAAAACGAAACAAACAGAAATGACATGAATAAAGAGGAACAGAATAAAAATGATTCTTTTCAACTCACTATATCCGGATAATCCTGGAATGGACAGCGCCTCGTGCACGGCGAGACTTCAGAAGAGACGGTGGATCGTCCCCGATGGCTTCCCGGACCTAGACGCAGTGGACTTGATGGTTCTGGTTCGCTTTGATTCGATTGAAACCATTCCGATGACAAATAACAACTGTAATAAGTGATTTGTAAAGTTATTGGTCACACTGTTGCGTACATATGAGAGGGATTCACCTAACCACCACCGAACCTGCAGTGTTCCCAACCTCTCGAACGAGAAATTCTTTGCAGGGTGGTTAAAATTTCTTTAGATTTCTCAATATTCCGATGGATGGTAAAAACACAAATATCTTCAGATTTCTGAACAAATTATCGAATTTCTCTACAAAAATCTTCGTTTTTTGATATCGGTTATGGGACGTTGAAATTCACCATTTTCTCAATCGCAGTGACGCAGTTCGTGAACGCTAGTGTCGCCGGTAGGGACAAACAAAACACTTTTCGTCCTGTTTATTGCTGATATTGTCCGAAATCGTAGAGTTCGATGTAATTATTTCCATGGTACTCGTTAAAAACTCAGATATACATTAGATTTTGTGCTATTGAAACTCGAAATTCAAATATTCCATAGATTCGACACTATAGCGCTTACCTAGCGGCAAGCCTGGAACTGCGATTGAGAAAATGGTTCATCTGGCAACACTGCACCGTGGATATACATATTTCATCATTCTAATTTCAATGAGACTCTTGTCAGGCATCCTTTACTAATTCTTTCGTTAGAACTTAGGGGCCGTGCATAAATGACGTCACCATGAATTCTGCCTTTTTTTTACCCCCCCCTCCCCCCATGTCACACCAAGTCACAAAGCTTCGACCCCCTCTATGAGAAAACGTCACATTTTCGGTGACTCCCCCCCCCCTTGAGTGGTGACGTCATTTATGCACGGCCCCTTATTAAGGTGCCTTTTTATGCTGTCGCTAGTCGCTCATTTTAGCGACAAATGGATGACGTCATCTAATATATCGCCGTGGCAAATTTAGTCCATGAAAAGGGATCCGTCGCTCATTCCAGCGACGATCGCTCATTTTCAGCGACTAATAGACTTGTGACCGAATTACAAGATTGAAAATTAGAAATTAAAAATTATACAATACATAGCCGATAACATTACTCTTCAATCTGAAATAAATATATTAGAAAAGCATCGTAGAGCCTGGTATTCATTATAACATAGGTTTACGCTGTCACATCCGGCAGATTAACTGCGGATTGACCGCCCAACACTTTTTATATTTATTATATTAATTATATTATAGTTTTAGATACAGTGGGTAATACAGATCCCGGAGGAGCTTCTCTACGAAAGATAATATCATAGTCGGTAAAGACACTCGCTCGCTTCCACTTAGCGCTCTCTCGGAGGACGGTAATACCCGCACACTTATATACCGAGACGCACTGATTTACCACGCAGGCTTAGATGCATGCGGTGACTCAGCGCGCTCAATTTGAATAAAGATGCAGAATAATTATCAGTAGTTAGAAAGAGAGACCCACTAAGGGAGAAGTTATATAGGGCAGGTCAGAGGTCCGCTCTTGGCAGTACAGTTTTAGTCTTGATCCGAACTCTTTTCTTAATTTCACTCTCTGGAGTTAGCAGCCGGTCACTTTAAACTTATTGATATCTGTGGTTAAGAATTATTCTGGCTTAGCGCACGGGATTCTTTAACAAGAGTTGTGTTCTTTAACCCTAGGGCGTAAAGAACACGCTTACACTTATATTGTAGTTATTTTGACAATTCCCGGCTGGAGACTCTTGAATGTGAATATAGATCGATAGAGACGGACCAAACTTTGATTAGAGATAGTTGAGTTGTTTGACTTTTGGGTTAGTTTATTAAAGATATAATTTTGTATAACCTCAGTGTAGTCTGATTTATTGAGTTGATTTATAATAAATGAGTTTCTTTGAATAGATTGTAAAGATAAATAATTGTGAGATTTATTTGAAGACCAACCCACTAGAATTTAACTTCAGTTTAAAGACTCTTAAATCCACCGACGCACACACACTTTCACCCGCAACGCCCTTACCGCTGGTTCGCTGTGTCTTCGGAGAAGGTAAGAAATAATACCAGAATATAATATAAAACCAGATTGTAAACGCTTTCTTAGATATTCTTCTAAAGTAAACTCCCCGTATTACGGTGCATAAACGCATTAATTAGGGAGATACTCAGTTGCTGGTGAGTGTATTCGCGCTTAGTGATAAGCTTGCTGGTAATTGAAGGTAACTGGTTATTTCTCTGAGTTATTCGCGCTATCTGTGTCTGACTCTTGGGAATAGTCTGTTACAACGCTATTGAAATTTTACAATACATAACCGATAACATTACTCTCTTCAATCGAAAAATAGATATATTTGAAGGACACCCTGTATGAACTAAAATTTTGATCACTCATTTTGAATTGGCGTGCTCTTGAGCGACCACACAAAAAGCTGAACAATTTCAGCTTTTATTACGGGTGTTATTATGTCGCTAGCGAAAACCGTGTAGTCACGTGTTCCAACAAACGACGATCGTATAGTCACGTGATCACGGCTATCGCCAGAAAGAGCGACGTATGAAAATCCACCTTTAGGATTGATGATGAACGTTTTTGAATCGTCCCTCTGATGCATGTCACGTGAGCAATGAGCGCCACCAGCCCGAGACGGAAAAAAACGCAGAAAAAAACATCATCGCGCGGTCGATTCGAATCTTCGATTTTCGTTTATCACTTAATCGGCGGAGAGGCTTGGTGGACAGTTTTCAACTGGATAATTAAAATATAACGAGTAACAAATTCAGCGTTAAATCTTCTTATCAAGTGAGAATAAAGTGACGTTTCTTGATTCGATCGACGTAGACAGTCTGCTTTCCAAGGGTTGGTACCCTCCGGTGTCAGATATACGCATGTCAGCCGAGATCGCCAACATATACTTTGTTATGTTTTCGCCGTATCACGTTTTGCGCATTCAGCATTCGGCACTTCGCCGAGACTGGAGGTCCTCTGGGACAAAGGTTAGTAAACTTTAGGTAAACACTGACAAAGATCGTTCCATTCTCCACAACAATAGCATTCTCAAAACACTAATCACTAGATCCAGAATTAGAACTCAATTATTGAATAATAAAGCGCGAAAGATATCCGCATATGTGAATATAATACATTCGTTTATTCATTTTTCTATTTCGCATTCGCTTATCTAGATCAAATCTGGCTTCGAATCCGTGTCTGATAATTATACGCAGTTTCTAACATCTGAAAGAAGAGAATTTATCATCTTATTGGCGATTGAAGGTTCGGAATAGTCAGTTGACAAGGCAAAAAAATATTCAAATCCAACGTTTCAGTGTCATAAATTTTGAATATCTATGACGACTGACAAATTTAACCCATCGAGCATGATAAGCAAACAAGCAAAATAACATTTGAAGTTCGAAGTTCAATTATTGCAGTTTCATTAGAATTACACTACAGTTACTCTGATTCAATGTCTGAAAACTATATTTTGGCTAAAATTTGTATAATGATTCAGGATTATTATCTCCTGATATTCAACGATTACAGTTTATCTGGATGAAGCAGAAGGTTGGCAGAAAGGATAATCGATGCTCCTCAACTGATACCATCACAGCTACCCAAATACCACGGTGTATAATTCAGAGTCAGACTCATTGTCAGACTCTATTCGTTAATCAAGTGGAAAGTCTGGATTCTATCACCTGGAGGGTCACTCAATATCCTCGAGTTTTGTGTGAGTATCTTATTGAGATTTGTAATATTTTACAGGTAGGTACTCTGAGCGATAATTGATTACAAGATTGAGTAGCTTGCATCAACTGTTTAGTCAAGCGAATTATTCAGATCTGTATTAAAATGATCAGAAATGTAGTCACAGCCCCGAGAATCTGAAATCAGAAACGTGATTCAGGAATTTTCAGTAATTGTTATGCAAACTGACAAATTGATCACGAGATATTGATCAATAATTAGAAACTTTTCGCTAAGAATCATAAAGCTAGGTCAGAGTCAGTTCAAAGATTAGACGTGCTAGATTAGCAGTCCTAAGTGGCATTAGACCAAGAAAAAAAAGAGCTGGAACAATGCTGGAATCCTCCAACTGTTCTAGTGATAAATTATTCACCGACTGAAGGAGCGTAGCGTCCAATGGGAAGACGCCAAAAGCGGTAAACTGGATCCTCTGATGATACAGTTGTAAAGAGAATGATCGAAGCTTGAATCGAAAACGGAGATTAATCATCACCCATTCTTTAATCGTGTTTGATAATTGAAGAAAACTGAAAAAGTGGTTCTAAGTACCGCAGCATTGAAAGACGTAGCTTCTTCAATGATCTGGAACTTGTGAATCAGTTTCTCTGTGAGACTGGCCTGCAGATGGTAAAATCACGAACTATGATTCCACATCCTTGAATTAGTAGGGTACGGTTTACCTGGTTTTTAGCCAAATTGCAAGCCGTTACCAGATGGACTATGTGTCCAAAACTTATCAGTCCCCAATCCAAAAATTCGGCGATTGGCATCCATTTGATATCATTCGGGTCTTCAATTATTTGAATGACATAGTACATGCACACAGTGAGAATTTTCAAAGCACAGACAACTCCGACGATCTATCCGAAACATTCGTTTATAAAGTAATTAATTTCAAATCTATAAGCTCTGAAAATGATATAGACGACTGACAATGTTCAAACCGAACGTCTTGTTCATCTTCAAAGCTGCGTTAAACAAATCCCCATGGATCCTAGCGATCGAACGGAGTCTATCGGAACAATCACTAGATTCTCTCTGAAACGTGTTTCATTTTAGAGCATTTCAAGAGCATTAATTAAAATAAAAAATTCTATGTCAACGATTACCTCTGGTGCAAAGAAATACTTTCTCTCTTCTATCATTTTTCTCAAGTGTTCATTGAGAGCGGCTAGTCTTTGTCTCAGAGCAAAAAGGACGTCACAAAATAGGCAGGTACTGATTATACGGAAAATATTCGGAACCACCCATGCGGCCCAAAGTAATGGATATCTGCAGTAATTTCAACTGTTCAAAGATTGTTATTACATACAATCAGTTGTTCCTAGTTCGTTATTCTCTGCGATAGATACCTAGAGTTGAAATTGTACTCGTAAGTTAGTTGATAAGAGACAAGCATGATTATCCCGATTATCTTAATTCCCAATCGTTTGGAGCATCGCTTAAAGTCTGCTGCGTAATCTAGAACAGAGCCAAGCTTACGAAGCGCTGTATCTTGCGAGCTGACAGTATCGATTGCATCTGCAAACTGATACAGTTTGTTCCGTGAAAAGGGGATTTTGTCGACTTAACTTCTCTCACAACTCAAAAAATCGTCACACCTTGTGCCTGGTGAATATCGCTGATGCGACCATCACTACCATCGACAATGATTGTAAGGCGAATTCGGAATAGACGTTGTACATACCAACTGTACCATTCCATTGTCTGAAAGTAAAATATTGAAAAACTGTCAAACAGAGACTTGTTCATCTATGAATAGACAATTTTTGTGAGTAATATCAGCGACAGAGAACGTGAACTTATATTCTGAACAATACCATGCAGTAATCGAAAGACTTTTATACTTCCTCATAATTCTTCCAAGTACGTGTATCATCCACATGAACAATCCCGTTATCGATAAAGCCAAAATCGTCAATCCGTAGATTATCAGAATATAGCTCGTTGAGTACTTCCTCTTTTTAGCAGGTCCTTTCAACCGTAGTGGAAAGATTCCGGAAATTTGACAAAACCACGTGATGGGAGTCAGCACAGAGTACAAATCTTTCTCCGACATCCTTCAGCATTAAAAAAAATTCGAACTCGACTCTCTTATCAGGATCTTCAATTTCTTGAACACGATTCAATGTGAAACACAGATTATCTGTTTATTCTAAGTGTTATTTCTCATCTGAGTTTTATTTTCCATAAGTTAGCTAACGGCATGCGCGATGCAGTTTGAAAATATATTACATTATTCCGAATACACTGCAACTGCCTATGACGATGAACTGTCCTAAACATACCATACGGTTACGAGTTTCATTAGTACAATTGCATTCGATCGATCATTCTGGTAACAATACTATGACTATCTCATTTTTTTCAATAATAGAAAACACGAAGATATGCATTGTATTTTTAATCTATTTCTTCTTTTTGTCAGCCACTGTGGATAATGAATTTTCATTATCTTCAATCACATATGAAACTTCAGCATGATAACATTGCATTGTGAAAGTATTTTTGCTCATTTGTTAATCAGCTACTTTGTCGACTTATCAAAATCTCTTCCGGTTGAACTGAAATCTGAGGTTTCATAAAAAAAACCAGTCAGGTCGCCCAGTCTCAAATTATTCAGAGGAACACTGCATACTGTTCAAGATTAAATCGATCACAAGATTGAATAGGCCGGCTAGACTAATCAAGTAAGCGAGTTGTTAGTGCTTCGTAATGTCGTTGCATCCGACGCTGATGATTGAAACTGTATCGAAATTATCAGAAAAGTAGCCACAGCGCCGACGACCTGAAATCAAAAGCATTGTTCATGCGATACCGAGCAAAAACTATAGTAAAAGAACATTTGGGAAAGTTTATACGGAGTCAATAAAATGGGTAAGAACTTGATGCAAGAATCAGATGTAGCTGACCCTTACTAATATGAGGTGACATGATTGAACATGAATAGGAGTGATCGTCCCTCGAATATATCCGAATAGACGTAATGACAAGGAACTGTGTTTCAAGATTTTCAGGATATATGGTTAATTATAAAAAAAAGCTTTGATCAGGTTAAAAAAAATATAAGAACAATTTCTGCGAACGGGAGACTGTTCTCAGGGTGCCTAGCTGTCAGGGAAATCTGGAAAACCGGGAATTGTCAGGGAATTTAAAAGCGTCTGGAAAAACCGGGAAATGTCAGGGATTTCGCACACGTATCTGGAATTTTTCCATTTTTTCCTTTCCATTTTGATAGCTGTAAGATTTTGAGAATATCTGATCAATGTGACCATTATTTGGAGAAATAACCCCGAACCCAAATCTCTGTATGGTTGAAAAAAAAAAATTTCTCATATCAAAATGAAATGAGTCCTGGAAAAGTCACGATTTTCCGTCTGGAAAGCCGGGAAATGTCAGGGAATTTGATATTCAATTGACGCTGGACACCCTGGTTCTACATTAGTGATATAATTTTTGTGTATTTTTTTCAGATTTTTAAAAACTGTCTTTTTTCTTCGTTCAAACAAAATCATAACTCAGGAAGGGTTGGTCCAAAAAATGTGAAAAATTTTCTAGAGCAAGGACAACAGCAGAAAAAATCACGAAGCAAATCAAACATGTTGAGGTCTGGAGACTAAGTTAATTGACGTCAATAGCCCCAGATACACGTAGCAAATGAAATTATTGAATTTGAAAATCTATCGACCGTTAAGACGAGCTAAATTCATTTGTCTTCGACTGGGAAAAGATTATTTTATCCCTTGACCACAGAGGAGACTGAAAAAAACTGATAGACAGTAAACAATTCTTTCGAGTGCAAAATTTTACTAGACAAGTAACGAAGGGTAGAGTAACACAAATGGAAGAAGAAAATTAAATTATCTACCGACTGAAGAAGGGCTGCGTCCAATGGGAATAAACCGGCAGCAGAAAACTCAACCCTCTCGTGATACAGTTGTAACGAGAATGATCGCACCTAAGAGTGAAATTACTTATTCTTTATCTGAGCAGTTTGAATATCTATCGAAGAATGTACCTACCACAGCATTGAAAGACGTAGTACCTTCGTCAGTCCGGATCTTGTGAATCAGTTTCCCCGTGAGTCTGGCCTGCAAATAGAGAAATCACTCCATGTGAATGAATTATCCTACATCCTTGAATTAGTAAGGGTACGACTTACCTGACTTTCAGTCGAACTGCAAGCAGTTACTATATACACTATGTGGACAGAGTTGATAATTCCCCAAGCCAAAGATGCGATCATCATTCGCATCCAATTGATGTCAATCCGACCGTTGAATTCTTGAGTGATGTGATACATGGATGTGGTGAGCATTTCCAACGCACATACCACTCCTGTCATCTACAGAAGAAGAACAAGAAATCAGTCAGAGTTTGTTGATTTGATTGATTAGAAAATTAACGACTCTGGCGTAGACGACTTACGATGTTCAAACCAAACGTTTTGTTGACGCTCAAGGCAGCCTCATACAAACCATCGTAGACCCTGGCAATCGAACAAAGTCTCTTGGAAATAGGACCGGATTCTGACGTTGTCTGAAAAATAAAAAATATCAACAAGCTTTATCCAGTATAAATGAACTACGTAAATGATCTTTTATAGCCTACTTCAGGTGATAAATTCTCAGTCTCTCTCAGCATTTCCGACAAGTGTTCGTTAAGAGCGGAAACTCTTCGTCTCAAAGCGAAAAGTATGTCGCAGAATAGGCAGGCACTAGCGATTCGAACAGCGATGGGATACATTGCTGCTGCCCATATCAACGGATTTCTGCAATGTATATCATATTCTAAAAATTGTTACGATCAGTTATTATAAATTGAGTATCCGGTGCCATAGATACCTCAGGTTGATATCTAATTCGTAAATAAAATCATAGGTAAAAAGAAGGATCGTCGATGATACGATGATTCCCAATCGTATGCAGTTTTGCCTCAAGTCTGTAGTATAATCTAGTCTAGTACCAAGCTCGTGCAATATTGTATCTTGGGAGCTTAGAGTGTCGATTGCATTTGCAAACTGAAATAGGGATTTCCTCATTAGGTATCGACGAAGAGCAGAGAATTTATCGTGTGAATCGATTCAGCTTTTATCAAAATTGAAACGATGAATTATACTACCTCGTGGTTGGTGATCAATGACGATACGATCATGACGATTATCGACCATGCTTGCAGTATAAATTCCAGGTGGAAACCAGTCATGATAACTCCGTGGTTCCATTTTCTGAAATTATCGAAACCTAGATTTTTTATTATATTTAGTTGTGGTATTTTGAATATTGTTCCGAATATAAAGAATTTTGTTAATTTTGAGAAGTAGAAACACTCGCACTCGGGTAAACTCGGCTCGGGCTGCGACACCCGTCACCGTCACGATTCAATCTCAGTCCGAGCCGACTTCACCCGAAGCGTTACAGAGCCGAACGTGACGGCTCAGTCTCATTTACTACCCAGGAAGATGTGAAGTTGTCACTTAAAAAATCGTTTCATCTTCGAAACAATGCAGTTTACAGTAATAAATGAATTAGGAGCTGTGATACTCGAGTATTGGTTCACGGATGTGATCCATGTATTCTATCCACTTGAATAATCCTGTTATCGATACAGCCAGAGTCGCCAATCCGTAGATAATCAAAACATAGCTTGTCGAGTACGTCCTCTTGCCAGCAGGCCCTTTCAACCGTAGCGGAAATATTCCTAAAACTCGACAAGACCACGCGGTGGGATTCAACACAGAGTATAAATCTTCTTTTGACTTCGTTCTTCTTCTTCGATCTTCAAATTACACAAAAATCAAGGAAGATCGATATATTATGTCGTATTTCATGACGCCTAATCGGAAATTTCAATCCACCAATATAATCATCACCAGTAAATATTGTCCTTACCGATTGGAAGAGGATCCCATTCCTCTCTCGCAAAAAGCATAATTGTATCACAAGTAGCTTCAGACGGGGTCACGGTACACTGTACAATGCAGGAACACTGCATCAATTGATTTTATCCAACAAGTAGAGGGAGTCAAGTAGAAAGAGAAATGCTTTGGCTTTCTTGATTGAAAGCTGTTTACATTACTCATTTGCTTGACTTTCATTAGAGCAATTGCATGACAATAAAACCGATAAAAAAGAGTAACAAAAATTCAGGTGAAAGTTTCCTCATTCTTTAAATAGTCATTCGGATCCTGAAATAAAATGAGGGTATCGCAGAATTGATGAAGTTACAATTGGAATTTTTGAGAGCGATTCTCTCAGCTAATCGTAGAACACATTCAATTGATGTGAAGTTGATATGAGTGACACAGAAAAAGTGAACAAATATTAGCAAGATGGTCTTGGATTTCCTAAAATCGAAAATAAAAACACAGATCTTTATAAAAACTGTTTTGTAGATGATGAATAATTGTAATTGTTGCTTTCAGCGTGTGAATTTCATTCATTAATTTTCTAGAAACCATCAGAATAACAACAACGATTGCACAAGATTTCGTCAACTATGGACGAGTCCCTTCCAGAGCACGAGGCTCTTCTCTCAGAATTCTGTGCATGGCAGACAAAGAACCCCAACAAAATAATCTGCGACGGTGAAAGCGTGACGGAGGACGGTAGGCTGGTCCTGAGCCTGTCGATAAACGAAACCAGTTTCAGTTTCCTGTGTCCGTTGAATTACCCGAACCACGAGGATCCGTTTTTCGTCGAGACCGAGTGCACCGATTTCTGGTGCATCGCGTTGAACGAGTTCGTTACCGATTCCCCGGAGAAATTGACGCTCGACGTCATCCTCGCCAAAGCATTTCTCTACTACACCCCGGCCTCGATGACCCCGGCTGGTCAAGCATCGGAGAACGACAATGAATCTGAGATTGAAAACGAGTCCGAAGATGAGACGGACTCTGGCGACGAGGGTGGCGAGTGGGAGTCGATCATAACGAAGAAGAAAAAAGAATGGAAAGAAAAAGAGGGCCAGTTGAGACTGAGATACAATCGTCCCAAAATATCGGACATGTTCGACGGTAAAATCCTCGACCATCCGCATCAGGTCTTCAGCAACTCCGCAGCGTCTGAGATACTGATAAACGATTTGATAAGTATAATCGTGAGCAAGGAGGCGAGCGGGATAGTCGTTGATCCTGTGGAAAACGACGTATGCCGTTGGTCCGTGTTCCTGCAGGATTTTTGCCAGGACTCGAGGATATTCAAGGATTTGGTAGAGGCGAAAGAACTCTTCGGGTACGACAGGGTCCAGCTGCAACTTCATTTCGCCATGGATTCATATCCTTTTCATCCTCCGAGAATCCGGATCATCGGACCAAAATTAAAGGGCGTTTTTGAAGCCAGAGACCTTGTAGAACTTGCGAATTGGAATCCCGCCAGAAATATGATGTCTGTACTCAAGGAAATCAAAGACTACATCGAAAACAATGCTGCTATTGATTTCGAGAATGGAAAAAACGGAATTAAACTCGGAGAAGTGAAAAAAATACTGAAAGAGCTGGAAGAGGCTCTCAAACTCCCAGAATCTGCACCTGAAAAATCGATTCCAGGTCAATATCCGAAGGATTCAATTTTTTTGAGGCTCTGAAACTGATCTTAACGCTGTTATTTTTTCCTTTACAGAAACTGATCTTCATTCTTCCCCGATCTTATTCATGTCTGGCTTCGAACATGACTCCGAGGACAGAGATTCCGCGGTAGAAGCGATATTAGCTAAATTTTTATACCACGTCAAGAATTCAGGGTGTGAAAACTTGCCGGGAGAATCTGAAGAAGATGAACGATTATTCACTTTCAATTTAGCTTTGAACAATAACATTTTTCATGAGAAGAATTACGGAGTCACGTCGGAGGCTTCGGCCTACTCTTCTTTCACCTTCAACGCCATCAGGCGAATGTTGGAAAGTGAGAGACTAGATAGCCCAAGGCGGTATTTAAATCGGCGAAAAGCTCATACAGGGTGCGAGAAAAATCATTGTAACATTACCACCAATCCTTCCTTCGGACTTGGCTTCGAATCCAGGGATACGAGAGGGTTGGGGTTGCAGAGGGAAAAGTATTCCGTAGAGAATGTTTCTGTTTGCGAAACTTTGGACGCAGTTTCCAGTTACGAGAACAGAAAGAGGAAGAATAGATCTTGCAAATCGTCAGAGAGGAGGAATGATGATTATTTCGTCGAACAGTTCAACCACACCGTAGTTTCCAGCTTTAATGCCAGAGTCAAGGCAGTTAAAGGTACTTGAAGCCAGTTTTCTACCCCTGGAATTCAGATCAGTAGCTTTCTAGACTCGTTTTAATCTTTTGTCTGCTAAAGCTTGAGTGTGTTTAAGAAGCATGATGCATAAAACTTCACTAGAAAAGATACAGATTTAATTTCAGATCGATGAAACTTCAGGAATCGATTCAAATATTGAATTTTCTTCTCTTTTCCTTCAGAATCATCTGCGAAAGCTCTGAATATTTCCTGCTTCTTGAAGGCCCTCGAAGAGTCTCTACTGCTTTCGTTGGTTAGATCCAAGCTATCTGTGGATGGATTCTTTGGAATATGGCTGAAGCCGTCTTTGTATTCGAAAATCATTGAAGTGGTTGTTGAACTGGCTTCGAATCCTCATCTGATCGATTTACTCACGGTCTCGGACATCCGGAATCAAAGTGTAGCTGATCTTGTGAAAATCCAGGAAGAAAGTGCGACGCTGATTCTGGATCAGCTTTATTTCATCGAAAAGAGTGACGCATATTTTGAGGAGCCAGGTGGAGGATGAAACTCATTATACTCAACATCCTCGAATTACTGATGTACACAAAATTGATAATTGTTGACTCATGACGTGTATTTCGGGTTCACAGTTGATCTGGATAAAACGGAGCTGGCTAGAAGGATAATCGATGCTTCTGAGCTCATAGAAACACAGATAATCAATTATTGCAGTCGAAGTAACACTGAGGATCCAGACTCTGTCCATAATCAAGTAGAAAGTTTGGATTCTACTTACAAAGAGTCACTCGATGACCTCAAGTTTTGTAACTGTGACATAGAACGTAAGTGGTATTCGTAATTTACAACAGAAATTTTTCGCTACGATACACAAAGGAACTCATTTTTACTAATAACGGTTTTTTAGATTCTGAAAATGTACCACGATAATAAAATTTTAGTGTCACTCATTACGTTACAGCTGAAAGCCACACTTTCAGGACCGATATCGAATCGTCGTCAGGAAATTACTTTCGATTCGCTCAAGAGTTTGCCGCCTTGTCAAAAGCTCTGACGATCGAACTGAGTTCTTCAATATTCGTGAGAGTAGATTATTCTCGACCTTGTCTTCTGCGGGCGTTGATCACTGGGTGAGAATCAAGAAATTATCTTCTATTTGTGCTTTTCATTTTCAGAACACTAAAGGAACTTGAAAAAATACTAAAAGAGCTGGAAGCCGCACTTAAATTTCCGCAACCTGCATCTGAGGAATTTTTTCGCTTCTCATTTTCTGAATTTCTATAATTATCACAAACGATCTAAAATATATATCAAATGCATTAGTTTGCCTTTATCTCCATGCAGACCAGAGGGCACTTTATGTAGCGGAGGCTGCTTCACTTTCGATATTCATCTGCGAAACGATTATCTTCAAGACTATGGCTTCGCAATTAGCTGCACCACTTTTCCCGATGAAGAAATCAGCTGGCTCAACGATCGCATAGTCTCACAATCGTACAGAGGATCTGCATCCTGTCCTGATCCTGAATCTCGGATCGAGATCTCAAATATATTACAGGTATGATGGTCGATCAGTTGAGTGTGGTATTTGTGCTTTGCATTTGAAATTCCTTTGGCAAGGCTATATCCAATTGTAATAGAATCAGTAGAAACGTAACCACAGCTTCGACAGTCTGAAATAACATTTAGTTCACGTTAACGAATAACAAAAACTACGAGACTCAAGACTGTAACGAATGTGAAAAAGATCGTTCACCGACTGGAGGAGAGTCACGTCCAATGAAAAGAAGCCAACAGCAGAGAACTCGACTCTTTCATGATAAAGTTGCAACGAAAATGATCGAAGCTGAAAGTGGAAAAGCGTAATAATTGCGTCTCTGTCTTTGCTGAATGGACTGAAATAGTATATTATGCTACAAGGGAGGAAAGAGCGTGAGGTGAAAATTGCGCTCCTCCCGTGTGGCATATGCTATTTTTCACCCGACTTCGATAAAATGACCTTATTCCGTCGCTGTAACGCGAGTGGAAAGTAGGTGGTCAGTTTTTTACCAGAAGGAAGAGAAGTGACAACCGGGCAGAAAGTACTGAAAAGTGGACTTTTTGCCCGGTTTCTTTTTGCCCGGCAATCGACTTTCTTCCTCTGGTCCAAAATTGACGACTTTCGACCCGCGTTTCAGGGGCGAAATACGGCCATTTTATCGTAGGCGGGTGAAAAAGAGTTTAAGAAATACGGTCATTTTATCGTAGTCGGGTGAAAAACCTACGGGCCTACGATAAAATGGCCGTATTTCGCCCCTGAAACGCGGGTCGAAAGTCGTCAATTTTGGACCAGAGGGAAGAAAAGTCGATTGCCGGGCAAAAAAGTAGATTGCCGGGCAAAAAAGTAAATTGCCGGGCAAAAAAGTCCACTTTTTTGCCCGGCAATTTACTTTTCTGCCCGGTTAATCACTTCTCTTCCTTCTGGTCAAAAATTGACTACCTACTTTCCACTCGCGTTACAGCGACGGAATAAGGTCATTTTATCGAAGTCGGGTGAAAAATAGCATATGCCACACGGGAGGAGCGCAATTTTCACCTCGTATTCGTGCTGCCCTCGCTGCACTCGCTTCGCTCGTGCCTCGGGCAGCAAACCTCGCCCTCGGCGAAAATCGCGTTCTTTCCTCCCTTGTAGCATAATATACTATTTTACGGCACAGGCATTGAAAAGTTACTTTTTACGCTGTTCGATCCGTAAAGTACGCGCAGGCCACATAAATAGCTATTACCTACCATGGTACCGAAAGGCGTGACACCTTCGTTATTCTCGAACTTGTGAATCAATTTTCCCATAAGATTTGCCTGTTGTACGACGGAAAACGTGTAGATATATTATTTTACATTATTTAGGATTCCTATGACGATGGAACAGTTTGAAGTTAGCTAAAATCGAGAAACAAGCTTTGACTGGTTCAGAAACAGTTCTGAACCAATCGAACTGTCTGGAAACTCGTTACTCGATTCTACCCAACTTCAGACTGTTTCGTCGTTAGAAATTCGCTCCAAATGAGTCGACGCGACTCACCTGAGTCTGAGCGAAAGTGCAAGCCGCTATCAGATAAACGATATGTATGAAGCTAATCATTCCCCAATTCACGTATCCGGCTATACACTGAGAGAAAAAATCTGTTGATTCAAACATTTCAATTTTGTTGGGTGCAAAATAGTTGCTTCAACTATCATATTGTTTGAACGAACAACACGTAATCACCATAAGAAATTCTAGAACTTTGAAACAAACAAATGATTTATTTGAAGCATTTGGTTGATTTGACTGAATTGTTAATTGTTACAACTATTACTTAGTTGTGTTGACTAAATCCATTTGTTTGAAGTGGGATGACGGTGCAGTTGGACGCGTGCTGTTAAAGTAACTAAGTACGTCGTTGTTTCAAATAAACGTAGTAATTGAATCAATCAAACTAGAACTGACCGAAATTATTGATCGATCTTGTTGAATCGAATAAATAGTAAATTCGAATCAACTAATCCTTCATCTTCTCAAAAAAGTGCGGTGCTCGAGGCAAACAGTTGGACATGTTTCGTTGAACTGTCATTTGTATATTCAGTACAATTAAAGAAAATTCTCCTAACTAAAATGTCGATTAATTCGAGTCAGTCACTCAGTTCTATTTATCACAAATAATTTAGATCATTTTAATGCACAACTGAACCCAGAGAACTTGGAATTTTCTTTTCACTCATGATAAGAACAGTAGAGTTATGGATTGAATACCAAATAAATCTCAATTTAAGGTATTGTAAGTTCAACTAAGTCGCACTGACCATCTAGTACACTTTATAAATCACTTTAAATTATGGTATGCCATAGGGTAGTTTGGCGTAGTAGGTAGGGCGTGCGACTAGTATTCCGAGCGAGCGATCGATCACGGTTCGAACCCCAGTTAGGACAAAAACACGGCGGTGTTTTTAATGTGGAAAAAATGCGTTTTCATTTACGGAAATTGATCTTAAGTTATCACTTGTCGTTCAGGGGTACGAAACATCCCGAAAAAAAAGAAGAAAGCAGTTTTTTTTTAATTTTCAAGTCAATACGTTAACCGATCATTTGTTCAATGCAACTAAATATTCAATCGTACGAAAATACACGCGGTTGTCTGGAGTACAAGCGCTGGTTGGATGAACTGAATCATCAATATGAATCAAGACTCACATTTTGATTTACAAAAGCTTTGTCAGAGCAACTAAATAATACACTCAAATTGACGAAATATTTCCTTAACGTAAGTTTGTCAATTGTTGAAACGATTACGCATTCATTTGACTGAACTGTTTTTAATTTGATTCAATCAACTAGTGACTTAGTTGTATTTACGAAATATTCATTTCGCCGCCCGTAACCGCCGGATTTAGTTGAATCAACCAATATTTTTTTGATTGAACCATTTTTTTCTCTCAGTATACGTATCCAACTAAGAATCGGTCCTTGAATTTCTTTTGTGATATAGAACGAGGAGTTGATGAGCAGCTTCAAAGCGTAGATAGCTGCTATGAACTACAAGAATGGTCACTTTAGTTTCTGCATATAATTTGAATTAATAAATTATAAATATAGTAATGTAAATTCCTTACGATGTTGAAACCAAACATTTTGTTAACGTTCAGAGCCACCTCGTACAATTCTCCATGTATTTTAGCGATCGAACGAAGTCTGTCAGAATTATCAGCATGTCTTGACATTGTCTAAATAATATTTATAAAAGTGTACATAGAACGATTATCCAGTTACAAGCTCTTATATTTATTTCATTACCTCACCTCTAGAGAAAAATTCTTCGTCTCTTTCATCATTTTTCTCAAGTATTCGTTGAGGACGGCGAATCTTTGTCTCAGAGCCAAAATTATTTCGGCATATAGGCAGATGCTGATGATTCGAATTGTGGCCGAATACATCAAGGATACCCACACTATCGGATACCTACAATGATTAAATCTCTTTGAAGAATTTTCTGATATGAGTCAATCTTTCTCCACGATACGTACCTCAAGTTAAAACGTAATTGGAACATGAAGTCAAAGGCGAAAAGCGTGGTCATCGCCAATATATTGATTCCAAATCTTCCATAGTAACCCTTCAGATCTGCGGAGTAATTTATGCCAAAATCACGCAAAATTTTATCCTGCGAGCTGAGAGTATCTACTGCATTTGCAAACTGAAATATTGTTAAGATGGTTCAATTTATGACTCAAAAATTTATTGTATTATTATTATTATTATACTTTATGTCTGGTGATTATTGGTGTCACAATAATGACAACCATCGACCATGTCGCGATTGTAAATTCCATGTGGTGACTGGCAGCTACAACGATGTGATCCGGTAATCTGGAAGCGTTATATGATCAAGGAATTGTTGATTATTCAATTGTT
The DNA here is from genome assembly GCA_018257835.1 of Euura lappo. Classification (NCBI taxonomy): domain Eukaryota; kingdom Metazoa; phylum Arthropoda; class Insecta; order Hymenoptera; family Tenthredinidae; genus Euura; species Euura lappo. The sequence goes on along the minus strand of JAEUYN010002121.1, from coordinate 117,542 downwards.
ATTAAGATGAATCAAATACATAGAGCCTAATAATTGTACTTAATTGTTTTCTGATCCACGATCCACAGCGATGTGGATAAAGCTATCATCGATAAACCCAAAGTAATCAGGTTGTAGAATATGAGAATGTTGCTCGTTGAGTACTTCCGCTTTCCAGCAGGTCCTTTTAACCGTAATGGAAATATTCCGAAAATTTGACAAAACCACGTGATGGGACTCAACACGGAGTACAAATCTTGCTCAGACTCAGTTCGATCTTGAAATAAGAATAGAAATAGTAACAAACAGAGTCTCAACATCTTATTTATCTTGATTGAATTATGGCATGTCTATTAGATTATCACTTTCAGTATTTACTCGATACTTTGATCAAATAGAAATATTCTTACCAAAATAATGTTTTGCCTTTTTAGCGAGTATCATGATTGTATCACGAAGGCTTTGGCGAGCTCAACCGCACAATTGTGTCAACTAATTTCGAGTAATGAGTAGAATTTTTTCTTAATTGCCAGCTGTTGATATTACACGTGCAGTTCAATAATATTTGTTATCTTTCCTGCACACCTGCCACGGCGGTCTTTAATAGCAATCAATCCTAATTATTCGAGTAGAGTCATACATTAGTGAAATTGCATAGAGGGCATCGCAGAACTGATGACGTTACACTTGGAATTTTTTAGAGCCATTCTCTCAGCTAATCGTAGAACACATTCAATTGATGTGAAGTTGATATGAGTGACACAGAAAAAGTAAACAAAAATTAGCAAGGAGGTCTTGGATTTCCTAAAATCGAAAAAAAAAACACATATCTTTATAAAAACTGTTTTGTAGGTGATAAATCGTAGTGAGGGAAAAAATGTTAGATACATCGAAGAGCCGATTATAAAAAGCCTAAAAAAGTTGTCCCAATTATAAACGTATTATTCGTATGATATTCTTTCTCGGAATTATATTACATTTTATACACCAAAATACAAAATGAATCATATTAGGTCTACTCCAAAAGTGTGACAGGAAATCACGAGCTAAAGCTTGCAGTATGTTTTATGTCTTATGTCTTATGTCCTCTTATACATTCTTATGTCCTTATTCGTCGTCCTATGCCGCCTCGTCTTCTATGTTTTCACTCATATTTTTTCGTCTTCTTACGTTTTCTTTCGCCTTTCTGCCTCATTCCACGTCTACTTATGTCGTTTCATATATTCTTTATGTTACTTATGCCTGCTTATACCTTTTCATGTATTTTTGATTTTTTTTAAAAATGTTTTCTTATATTGTCTTGTATTTTTTATGGCTGCTTGTGTCTTCTTATGTATTTTTGATTTTTTTTTTTGTGTTGTCTTATATTTTTTTATGTCTGCTTATGTCTTCTTATGTTTTCTTATGTCATCGAATTCAACGCAGTAGCGACGCAAGCGATCATTAGAACGGAGGCGGTTTTCCCTCTTTTAGTAATAACTTTTGTTTTCAACAAAAAGAAAAGCGACAACAATGATAAAATTTTAACGAATTAACTGATCGATTTTGAGGTACATACTGCGATAAAAAAAAAACACAAAAAATAATTTCCCATACCGGGAATCGAACCCGAGCCTCCTGGGTGAAAACCAGGTATCCTAGCCACTAGACCACGCTTTCATTGTTTATAAGCCAAATTAAGCATTTACTTCCCTCTTGTACAAAATTTTTTGTTAACTATTGTAAAGACTCCGCCACAAGGTGGATACGTACAGTAGTGCCAAACAAATAAAACAGATTTAGACCATACGGGAGATGAAAGAACATCTTTAATTGTTCTTCTTTAAAAAATTCCAAGAACTGTCAATGGGTCAAATATTACGTAATCGATTGATTGAATGTAATTTGGCAAAATTGATATTTTCTATATAGGTATGTACTACGATTCTTTATGAAGATTCAAAGAATATTGTTAAAAGAAAAAAAAACATTTGTCAGAAGTGGGATTCGAACCCACGCCCTCAAAGAGGACCAGAAGCCTCGTGAAAACCCAGCTTAGCTGAGAAGGTGTGTAAACCTTGAGTCTGGCGCCTTAGACCGCTCGGCCATCCTGACATGTTGGTCTCACAGATTAAACGTCGATATGAACAATGTTGTAACAAAATTGCAGCAAATCTTCCAAAAACTCTGAAATAAAGTAAAAATAACAAAAATCGATATTTATGTGGTCATAGAAACTCACGATTTTGTTCTATTACAAAAATCTAATCATTGGCTATTTCAGGTTCTAACTTTTATTCAGACCGAAACGCTTCAGAGTTACGAAATGTGGCGAGAAAATTCAGAGGAATCAGGGTAAGCGGATTCGATTTTCGTCCGATTTTGAGTATCTGATTATATTTCTGTTTCTCATCCTTTGCTGCGACTGCAATTTTATGCGATTATCTGATAATCGTAACAATTATCTATTATTAGAACCGACGAGTCAGCGTTATCGAACATAATTCGGTATTCGATGATCGATAAAATGCGCAGACCAGCACTCGGCTTCGAAGATGCGATAGCGATTCATTTTCGGTTGAGAAAAGACAGCATTCTATCGGTGAGTGATCAGATGCGTGTGCTTACTCTTCCCATATGCCCGCGCAATTTGAAAAGTTTATTCTACCCACTCGGTGCATTTGATTTCAGGAACTTGAGCGATATGATTTTTTGAAAAAATCAGAGCTGCTAGATTTTCTCGAGACAGAATTCGACCGTCTCGAAAATGCTGAAAATTCGTAGGTAAAAACAGTGATGTCAATGCAGTCCATGAATGAGGAGATGATAAATTTAACAAGTGCCGCTATTTATATTTAAATTAAATAATTAATTTAGCTTATGCTTTGAAGAATTCAAGATTATTATAATATGTATACAATTTATATTTAAGCTGTTTGATAAAAAGAAAAAGTTTATTACTCTAGTCTGGATGAATATGATAATGCCGAAAGGCCAAGGATGACTTGACGTACAGATAAGTTGAAGTTCTTCGGAACTTCGGTTGAAAAGAGAACCATGAATAAACTGTGATAAAATTAATATACAATAGTTTTATAAATTATTTTTTCGAAATAGTATTTTTCTGAGGACTGATCAAAGAACCATTGTGATTGTTGCCATTATTATTATGAGACTCGGTCAGATTTCATATATAAAGATAAAATATTTAAAACTATACTCTATCATTTGTAGAGCATATGAAATGATTTTGACCAAATATTTTATACAGCGAGTAGATTTTAGGCGCGATTTTGCATTATTATATTATATATTATCGCATTATGATATAACTGACTGAGAAATGAGATTCTAATTGAACCGGCACAATAGATTGAATATGATAAGATATTGAAACCGTTTGAATTCCTATAGTTTACAAATTATACGTAATATACAAGTTTCCTAATTGTAATAGTTATGTAAACTCCTTTATAATGATTATTAAATAATAAATCCAATGTATAAATGCAAAGAATTCTGTCTGCTTTGATCTTCCGAGTTTTTATATAAATAATCCCGAAGACGTTGTTGTACAATATTATTCACTTTATTTGAAGATAAAACATCTCTGTACAGCTTTATAAAAATTTGAGGAATATTGTTGAAATATCTATATGTAGCTTAATGTTAAACGTATTATTAAGGCACTTTTAAAACTTTACTTATGTAGTTTTTACTCAGACACTCTTTTGAGCAACGAAAATCGTAGTTACAATATGTATGAATAATAGATGCCGTATTTACTGTAATAAAAAATTAAAGAAAATATACACTTTTAGTAGACTTATCTATAAATAATAACAATCAAAACTCTTCTTTTTTTTATAAAATATTTCAGGTATAACATGGAATGTTTGACAGTTGAATAAGAGGGAAAAGGGCTTTCAAGTATCGTAAAACCCTTCTTTATTCCTTTTTTTTCTTTTGCATGCGAATATCGAATGGAATGATACTAAAATCTTCTATAATAAGCTTAATTCGACGTTCAGAAATCCAAGAATGTCTAATTTTTTAGACGTGGAAATATTGGGTATGTATTTTTTTTCCTGTATGAGAAATAATTATTCATCAAAACAATTTCGACAGACATTTTGAGCGAATCACGAATTAAAAACAGCGAAGAAATCATAGAAATAAAATTCGACGACATAATAGTAATTAAATATCTAAAAAGGTACCACGTTGAATTGTTCATTTTTTAAGCAAGTAATTTGTCTTCGCTGCCGGTCTTTGATGCAGCAACGACACATCTCCCAAATCGCACGATGACAGGGTATCCTTTGTACTGGTATCAGCTGGCGATCTCGTTACATCCCTTGGTGCGGCCGATTTGATACGTCCTGCGAATAAAATTATCCATAATCGGTATTCAAAGTCACTAAAAACTCAACAACCTCACGCAAATATCCAGTCTTTAAACTTCTTCCTTGGATCCATGGTCAAGAAATGAAGAATGATAATGTTTATACCTTCGTGACGATATATTATCTTTTCCTCAGCCCCCAGCTCCAAAGTCTTCGGGATACGCCTTCGAGGTGATTCGTTATCTACCTGAAATACAATCCATACATTTTATTCATATTCAATCAATGTTCCATCTGAAGAGTAGAGTTAGTCACAAAGACAGTATTCCATGAGACAAAAGACGTTCACAAGACACAAGGATGAATGAATGAATATGAGTTGGTAAAAATTATAAATCAAGGCCAAGCATCGAGTTTCCAGTCTGTTTCTGAAGCGTTTCAAGTTTCATGTGTACCGAAACGGGCTGGAATATTTTTTCGTATGAAAATCAGTGGCTCTGATCATTCAATTTGAAGAAGCCTTATAGTTCCTTTTACCATTTTCACAGATGGAGCGGGTTTATAGAAGACCTTCGGGAATGGCGAATGATGTGTGCTACTCTCTGATCCAACATTTGACGAATGATCACTCTAAAAACAAATCCGAACAATCGATTAGAAATTAAAGGAAGTTAAATGTTGAAAGGAGGAAATAATGAAAGCGAATTTTGTACTAGGACAATTACAGGTTTTCTAGGCGGGAATTAATTCGTTGATTAATTAAACAGTGATAATCACACCTGAGCCAACTTTTGATCGATTGCTGAAGCAAGACGAGGCGTTATATTTCCGTACGAAAATTCAGACATAATTTGAACATTGAAAAATATGCTCTCGTCGATGAAACTATAAATTTTTGCTTTTTAAGTACTAAAAAAATTCCTGAACAAAAAGTGTTTGGCAAAAAACGGTTTTCTACTCAGAAATTGATAGCTTTTTCATTGTTTAAATATTTTTTTTGCAAAAATTCAGAATAATTCTCTTTCAAAACGTAATTCGTAATCAGTTGGGTTCTAATTACAAATTACAAATGTAATAAGTAATTAGAAGGCAACTAATTACTAATTACAAATATAATTAGGTTCAAATTTCACATGAATAAACATATTTTAAATGTAATTAGTTTGGTTTCCATTAATAATTACATTTCTAATTTGTAATTAGAATGTAATATGATTATCTATAAATTTTTCTGGTTTTTGCCTGTTGACTACTCATATTATTCGATTAAAAAATAAATCAGGGTAAAAAATTGACCCAGGGTGATCATTACTGGTTAACAAAGGCCAATCAATCGATGTTAACCATGAATGAAACATTGACTACGACACAAAATGCATCAGAAGCGAGTATCTCACTTCACACAGAGCGGTGTTAAGAATGTCAGCATTCCGCCTCTGGGAGTTTAATCGAAACTTCAATTGTGAAGCCTCGGATGATGACGGAGACAATCGTGGAGATCTTGCGAGGATAGGCGAGATGGCCTTGGCCCTGGCCCTGGCACCGGAGGGAGTCTTGGACCTCGGGGTAAGCATCCTCTCGTTTGTCTTCCCCCTGACATTGGTGATGAAATTCGGGTCCGTTCCTCTGATATAATTCCCTACGGGACTCTGAACGGTGTTATAATTTATCCTGTGAGATCCCGGAAAGGAGGGACTAGTCCCGGTCAGTTTATTCTTCGACGGTGTCTGCCTGGGAGTCTGAAAGTACTTTTTCTTCGGTCTGACTTTGCCGTAAGTCGGAGTATTCTCGGGGGTGAAAAAGAACTTGTTTCTCTTTCCCCTTTCCTCCGGCGTTTCGGTCTTTGGAAACTCGAGCTGCATCTTGCAGTCTTTGCTCTCCTTCTGGGATGCTGCAAGCGGAGAATCGCTCGTTACGACAATTCTAGGCATGCTGCCGCTCTTCTTTATATTCGTCACGTCCATTAGGCTGGGGGAATTCGAGGACGATTTCAGCTTGCTGTGACTCAGCGATTGGATACCAGACTTTGTCAAACTCTTCCGTTTCCCCCCGGATAGAGTGCTTTCCGCCGGAGTCCGAGGTACGGAAGAGTGGGACGCGGGCTTTGCCACTCTCAAATTTCTCTTGGCGACCGGAGACACGGGGCTTCTTATCTTCTTGGAAACAACGGACACGTGTCCACTGGGCGATAGTCTTCGGCCAGCCGAGCGACGGGAGCCGGTCCTTGGACTCTTCTGACTAGAAGAGGGTTCTGGGCTTCCTGGGACGTAGAGAGAAACCTTAGAAACTAGTTTCGGCGTTTTTGGAGCTGCTACGGCTACGACTTTCTCCTTTTTCGCCAGAGGGAGGAAGACTGTCTCGACGTATTGTAAGGACACGGATTTATCGGAGCTTTCGGGGCTTTTGGGGCCTTCTGAACATTCGAGAATGCAGTGCAGAGAGTTTCTATGATTCTGAAGATTTTTAGCGTGGTCGTAGTAGTCGACGCAGGCAGCCAATGTGTTGACGAAGTTGTCGAATACAGGAATGTCTTTTTTTTCAAAGACTTTTCTCGCCTCCTCGAAGCACTTTCGACGTTTTTCCACCAGTTTTGTCGCCAGGCTGTTTTCAATTTCGAAATATTCCTGCTTGGAGTGGAACTCGGCCACTTTATTATCCACGGACTTGTCTCTCTCGGTCCTTGGAGACGAGGATAAATTCTCCAAGAATCTTTGCCTCATAGAGTTGCTGTGATCCTGGCATTCCTTCGAAGAAGTTATTGAGAAGTTTTCCTGATCAGGCAATGCCTCTTTGCATCTTTCTGGACCATCTTCCAGGCTCTGATCCAATGAGGCCATTTGCTCGTTGCTCCTTCTTATCAATTCTTCGTGGCTGCGGCGAAATATCTCCGTGGTTTCGAGGCTGGTTAAGTTGGACCTGAATCCCTTCGTCGGAGACTCCTCGTAGCACAAATGCTCCCAGAATTCAAAACTCGCGGTGCTGTCGTGGCCCGCGGATTGTGGCGAGTCTAGGTTTGCCTTTCCTCTGTGCAGAGGGTTCTTACAATTCGGTGTGCCGCACCGATTCCCGGTCCCTGGGAAGACCCTCCGTGGCGTTTTGCGATAGATTTTCTTCCCGCCTCCGAGTTTGCTGAAGTTTTGTAACTCTTCGCTCGCCGGTGGCGTCGATATCACGTAGCTCTGTCCCAGTGTGAAATTGGGCATGGATTCATCTTCAATCCGCTTCCCATTGCCCCTGCATATGTTCCTGAACTCTTGGGTCAATCTGCTCAAATTGACTCCAGAGACGTTGTCGCCTTCCAGTTTAGAATTGGGGATGTTAATGGATTCTTCGAAGAGGGTGAGAAGCTTCTCGGTGAACTTGTTTGGGTCTTCTACGAACTGCTGCGAGAATGTCTTCAGTATTTTCTTCTTGCACAATTCAGGGTCCTGGTTGACCTCCGTTAGCATCGACAAGTCGGAGATATCGGTCATAAATTCGCTCCCAAACGTGTCGGCGTTGACTCCGATCTTCGGAGTGGACTTCCAGCAGTCCTCGATGAAGCGGGTCCTCGTAGGGTTCGGTGACTTTATGTCCGCAGTGATCATCCGCTCCTTCTCGCACATCAGACTCTCGTATTTGTCCGTCTCGGTCGTAGAGGCGGTGGAAGCTTCTCTGATGTTATCGTTCTTGTCTCTTAGAACAGAATTCAAACACGCCGCACCCTCCGTCTGGATTTCTGGCTTTTTGAGGACTATCTTTATGGGAATGTTGACCAATTCGTTGGAAACGACTCTCGGCACTCCGCCGGTTTTCCTCATTCGATTTCCCTGGATATTCGGGTCTAGATTCTCCAAATTCGCAGCCTGCGGTTCTAGAGAGTCTCTCTCAATCCTATTGGTCTTGGAGACTCCGCGAACATCGTCTAGACTGTCCTCATACTTTTCCTTTGACTCGTTCATCGCGATGTTCAAGAGACTCTGTTCATCCCCCGCGTTTTCTCCCTCGTGCAATCGACCAGCCAAGATGCAAGAGAATCGAGAATCGGCTATCGAAGCTATTGACTGCTCGGTGTCATCCGCGCCTGGCGAATGAGCCAAAATCGGACTCTCCCTCCGGCGGAGGTTCAGCTGCAGAGCCGATAGTTTCTCGGCTATATCTTCGTCCCCCTTATTCGGACAGGGGTCCGGAGGCTCGTCGTACGAGGTCATATAATCGGAATCGTTGCAGTCGGAGGCGCGATCGCTACTATCAAGATCGGACGACGACCTGGGTTCCGCCTCTCGGTACGTTCTGCCAAAGTTTCGATTCGCGTTTGGCGAGTCGTCTGCAACCGATAATAAATTTTTGTCAAGGACGACGGAGGCGAATTTTTTCTCTGCGATATAAAAATCCCGTCATTTCGTTCATCGAAAAATTGTTTTTAACCACAAAAAAATATATATATATAATTGAAGGACGAAATTTTTGCCGAAAAGAGGTTAGAAATTGGTGAGAAACGAAAAAACGGTCAGCGTTCGACGATATATCCCAGCGACTGACAACACGATGCCCGGTGGTTAGAGGCGTCGTATTTCGGTATTTAGAGGGACTATGGTTATGATTTAGCTACTCACATCGGCGTATCGGCTTGTTGGCCTCCTCGCGATTGATCGCGTTCATTTTTTGGCGTATTTGATCCACAAATTACGGTGAAACTGTACAACTTTTCACAACTTTCTTAACGGATCTTCCATGTCGTGGTAAATACGATGCCGGTTAGATTTTCAAACTTCAAACAAAGCTAGTGGAAGGTGTAACGGCGGTGCCAACTATTCGGGCTGTGTGAAGTACCTAGACGAGCTTCTGAGATTCCAGCGGTCTCTGTCTCTGTCGTACTACCGGATTGTTGTCGAGCTTCGTCTCCCTCCTTCGCATGATAGATTTTTGGCGCTATCAGCGTAGAGGGCAGCACCGTAGTTCATAGAGCCGTAGCCGCGGTATTTTTGAACGTTATTGACAATAATGATCTGCTATCGATAAAACCGAAGCCTATTTCGAACAGACGATTGATCAATAACAATCAAGATTGACGAATCGTTGAGATTTTACAAAGGGATAGAAAACAAAACGTATCTGGAATAATAACGAAAAGTAATGTTTTATTTGTAGTCAAAGGAGTCATTTATTCATTACGATTTTATGGGTACAGATTCTATTTAAGGTGAAATGAAAGTCACGTGACCTCGATATGATTTACACTTGGAATTTTCAAACTCTATTTTCTCAGCCAAAACGCATTCGATTGATGTGAAATTGATATCAGTTTACGTAGAAAAACTGAATGAAGGGCCTGCCAATCGTGGATTTTCGAAAATCGAGACGTAATAACAGTTTTTTTAACAATATTGTTCCGTAATCCAAGGAAGTGCTGCCTCTCTCCACGAGGGGCAGCACCTCCTTGGGTTACAGAACAATATTGTTACACAAAATTCTGATTATGTCTTTCGATATTCGAAAATCCACGATTGGCAGGCCCTTCATTCAGTTTTTCTACGTCACTGATATCAATTTCACATCAATCGAATGTGTTTTGGCTGAGAAAATAGCGTTTGAAAATTTCCAAGTGTAAATCATATCGAGGTCACGTGACTTTCATTTCACCTTAAAAACAACAACAAAGATACAATAACGGGTGACATGACCTGTATGAATAACACGTACTCAATGTATACCTCGAGATAGCTATTGCTCACAATAAAAATTGTATAAATACGTTGGAAAAGAATGTTATTTGTAATTTAATGACATATTATTTATTCATTTATTTATTTGTTTATTTATTCGAGGTACCCCAGTTTACATAGAATCACATGTGGAACCCTCAAGGTGCTTGTGTGCGGTATGGGATACAAAACAACTGTATATCTTTTTCTATGGCTATGTCTGCAGCGCCCTTGGATACGTCGATTGTACTTTCAAACAAATCTACACTGAGCAATTGCATACTTGCTGTTGGTTTTGCGTAGTACGATCGAATGTCTCGTGTTATTTCAGTGAAGCGTCTTCTTTTAGGTGCCGTCAGCTGGCATTCTTCTGTGGCATCGTCCATAAGAGGAATGGAAGTTGTAGACTCAATTTCATCTGGATTTTCATCCAGACAGAAGCTTGAAGAAGTAGTTGGTTCCATTTCATTTTCAGGTCGATATTCTTCTCCGTCTTCATTGATCCAAGAGCCTGACGACGTTGGTCCTTCCATTTCATGAAAATCTTCATTTTCCGTTCCAGTAAATTGATAAATGATACCAACTGTATCGTGCATTGTGTCTTTTCCCGAAGTCGTGTCAACGAAGCGGTCGAAATTGTCAAACGCTACGTGCCTGCTCCGCCCAACACCTGTATCGATACTGTCTGGTATGACTTTATCATGTTGAACTGATGCGTAGGTCATCTCCGTTTCAATCTCTTCCGTTTCAGTCCGCGATTAAGATGTTCAGCTGGTTTAGTTCTTCCCTTTGTAATGGCATAAATAATGTCGCTGCAAATCGATGCTACTTGGATTGTTGTTTCATCTGTATCATCGCTGGAAATGTCAGGTCCGGAAATTAGATTGCGTATAAATGTCGATAATGTGTTCGGAATAACACATTCTCCGCGAATGACGTCCTCGGCAGTTAAAACACTCGGAAGTGGTTTAGTATCGATATTTTTCACGCAATTCCTGAGATTATAGGCGACGTTCTGAAACCTATTCTCATCTTGTATTTCTAGAAGTTTTGTATTCGCCATCACTGACACGTCGATGTCGGTTTTATATACAATTTTCCTACATCGCGGTCCGGTTGAGGCTTCAATTGTGATACGGTCGCCGAAATATTTCATTATTTTCTTTTCCAAGATCTTGGGTCGGTAATCTTCTATATCTTCGTGGTTAATCGCGTGCTCCCCGAACTCCAACAGCAAAGCTTGGTATCTTGAGAATAACTGCGAGAAGTACATAACTTTGGAGTTTTCAATAATTTCTCTGGTAATAAAGTTGGAAAGCGACTCGTGAGCTAATTTATGTAGCCGTCTAAATTTATGCCAAGTAGAATCAACAGATTCCTCGGTAGACCGCTTCTCTTTTTTCTGATATGCCGCGTAACATACCGTGTGATAGGCCACAGCTTGATTAATAAGTTTCGAGAGGATTTCAGAATCATCTAAACTTATTGCCATGGTTTCAATTTTCTGTATAGAATCTTCACACAGAGGAAACATAAGTTTGAGGACGCTATTTCCACTTCTCTTTTGCTTGCAGTTGCAAAATAGGCATGTTGCTTGTTGATTACAAGTTGAAGACCTTGATGGAAATATTGTAGCAGACGCATCTGATGATATTTGGTCAACTGTCATCGAAGCACAAGGTACTTCAGGCTCCGGAATTGCCCATAGTTGATCAAGCGAATCGGGAGTTTCTGTTGATTCCGCCGATTCTTCTTTCACCGCTGACGACGTAGAAGGTGCCTCAGGGTTTGACATCGCCGATGGTGAATTGAACACTTGTTCTGTACAATTACGTGAAATTGACGTCAATGACGGCACCTGAAATAAAGAATGTTTGAAACGGATTATAAAAGAAATGTGCCACATGTTTTTAATGATGTAATGCTGAGAACGCCCAAGTGAACGCATTTCAAAAATAAAGATAAAAATAAGATTAGCGATTTTGGAACATCCAGTGTACTTTGATAAACGAACAAACAGGGAATGCATAAAATTCACAATAAACTCTTTGTAAACCAATAATTAAACCAAATTATGTTTTTATTTTTCAATTTCATGGAGGGGGAAACGACCCAAAATTTTTTGTTTCAAATCATTTTCTGTATTTTACATTTGTACTTTTTATTAAAATTCTTTTTTTTTTCAAATTAGTTCTTTTTGTCCTGAATTTTTTTTTTCACGAACAATTGACAGGTTGTTTCAAAGAGTTATTTCCCCCTCGAATTTAATATAACTTGATACACAATTTGATATGTACTCGCCTTTAGTTTCGCGATGAGATTGCTGTACTCTTCGGTATATTTCTTAGACAGGCACGTCACTTTTTTAAAACAAGACGAATGATAACCCAAGACGTCAAGCGACGCCGTAGTCAGGTTAATCTCGCCGTATTTGAATTTTTTCTCTTTTCGCCACAATAACTTTGACGAACAATTTTCAAATGCTGCGGCACCGAAATCCAATACGGAGTCCTTTGACCCGCACAAAAAGCACTTTTTTCTACTCATTTTTAACGTATTTTACTGATAACATTAAAGAACAGCCGCATCCCAACAAGCTAATAGAACAGAGCAGGCGCACTCGGATGCGCTACGCCAGCTGCTACCACTGATCTCTCGAGCGGCTACCGTGCAGCTGCTATGCTGCGTCCTCCTCTATCGCAGCGAGCGGTACGCGCTACGCTTCTCTCTCGCGCACTGCTCAAAATCGTGTCAACCCATAGCCTTGACAGATTTTACCTAGTCAACCCTATACCATCGGGTTCGGGATTAAATTTTCTTTATTTTGATATAAATTTCAATCTTCAAGCAGATGGGTATACGTCGTCCTTATGCCGGATCTTAGACTAGTTGTACGTGATGGGGGCCCTCTGACAATTAAACGAGATACCATAACAACTGTGAATCTGAATATACCTATGTAAATACATGAATGTCTAACATACATGTACGAAGTATGTGGATTAGAATGCGCAGAATATTTCACAACTATAATGACTACATATATTAAATCTTGCGCTCATAACTACAACAGCTATCTAACTGTCGAGTTTTCGGTCTGAAACCCCATTAGCTCACAGTCTTCTGTCTTTGTTAGACCATTGTATAGTTGCAGAGCTCTGTCTCTTTCTGAACATCAGACTTTCAGCGCCGTAAGCGAATTTTGGAACGCGGGACAAAGACAGAAGACTGCACCTGACGCGCAACAGTGAAAAGTACTATCGAAGTACCACGTGTCGTCTCTCGCTCTTATGCGGTGAGCGCGTGAGCCAGCCAATACGGAGCTTCGGAAGACAGAGAAGTACTCAAAGTCCCTAGACGAGCGGCTAAAGTCACTAGATTCTACAAACGCTCCAAAAGTGGATAAATAAGGGAAGAAACGTTGCATCCTGTGAATATTAATCGATTTTCAAATCGCTTTTATTCATTTGAGCTGAATTTTTTCGCGGTAAGAAGGGGGAACCGAGCGCCTCCGTGGGGCGGGGCCCGGTCGAGGCGGGGAATTCGGCCCTGTGTTGGGCTTAGGGGTACCACAAACAAAACATGGACGCCGAAGAGGTAAATACGTCGGAACCTCCGCAAAGTGAAGAAAATGTTGGAACCGTTGGTGAAATATGTCGAGTGTGTCTACTCGAGGGTTCGGAAATGCGGGATCTATTCATCGATGATCCAGTCATCCCCCTGTCGAATAAAGCCATGAGCTTCACCACCGTTAAGGTTAGACACGTAATTTTTAGGTTATGGCCAATACTTTGATAGCTCTGTTATTTTTGATGAGATAACGTTACAACGTTTCATCGTACTTTAGGAATAGTACAAGTACGTTAAACTCTACAAGATTTGTAATACTAAAAAATGAAGAATGTTGAATAATTCGGGTCAACGATTCCGTTAAAATTGTGTGAAAATCTCTATTTTAACGACCTAGAGGTTCATGTATTTATCGTTATTCATACATTTATCCATCTATTTGTTCAGTTGATTCGATAGAGGAAGAATACGAAATATATCCACATAAATAACAAAACATGGAATATAATATTTTTATTTATTTACTTATTATAGTTGTAATTATTTTTCCTGATTCTGTCGTCCGATTCATTTTCCAAGCGTTTTAAGACTTTGTTCGAATCCTCAGAACGATCTAATATCGAGACTTCCAGAACTCGCCTCGTAAAGTCTTTTCATTTCTTTGAGAATGGATAATTTGAGACCGATAGATTCCCCGAACTTACCTTCGATTCTGAGTTACTGGGAAAATCGGAGGCCTAAACGAGGCTGTAATCGTTCAAATTGTATCCACAAAGTTTTAATCTAGTTTGAAAGTATGAAACTGGGTCATGGATGGCAAGCTTTTCATTAATCGCTTCGTGGAACGAACCATGATTGACTGATCACTGTCTCTAGTAACGCTCAAAAGACTTTTTGTAACCAGTAAAAACACATCAGGCACTGGCTTAGGTCACAAAAGAAAGAAAAAAGGTCACAAAGTACCTAGATCTTCGATTTAGAGCCTAATTTTTCCGTCTCAATGCGAGAATTCATTCAACTGAATACAAGCTTTGTGTGTAGTCTCAATGAAGTCTTGAATTACTGTCATTAAGAATTCATTATTCATTATAATTGTAAAATTTTAAGCATATTCGCACTGGAATCGGAGCGATTTTCGTCGTAGCGAAGAACTAAATCTGATATACCGAATAGCAATGTGTGATTGACTCATCATTATGACGAAAATCACTGCGATTCCACCACTAATATCCGTTTTTGTGAAGACATCAAGTTTTCATCGCTCAAGATCTTCTATTTCTGCGTATAATTCACTGATACGATCTTCTTTATCCATTAGATGATACCGGGAGACGGTCTGCCGGCTCAAGTCTGTCGTTCCTGTGCCGAGAAGCTGGAATCTGCCTATGAATTCAAACTACAGGTGGAACAGGCGGACGGTATTTTGAGAGAGAAATACGATTCCTTGAGCATAAAGGAAGAGCTGTTCTTCAATGAGGTCGAAGTAGACTTGGAGGAGAACACGGGACAGTCAGTCGGCACTCACATAGAACTCTGTGGGACATTGGACCAAGACGACGGAATCGACGCGGACACCGAATCAACCCTGCTAAAAGATAATCTGGCCCTGTTACAGGTTGCTAAATTAGCCGAGGCGGAGGAGGAGGCCAAAGATGTGGTCGAGGGGGAGGAAACTCCCCCCGAAACTATACGAATGGAAATTGACGTCGCTGGTATAGTGGCACAGGAGCACGGCTACGGAGCAATCCACAGATCCGTTAAGGAAGAGGAAGAATCTGTGGAGGAGAATTACAAAGAGGAAGAAAGCGGAGAGATCGATCGGGTCAAAGAGGAGGAGGTTTCGGACCAAAAATCGATCACTGACAAGAGTAACGAGCAATCGTCGCAGATTGAAGTACGAAAGAGTAAAAGAAAGTCAGCCAGGAAAGCGGCGATGCTCGATCACGACTCTGACGAGGATAACTACTTCGAAAATCTTAATTTAAGCTCCAGACTGAAACAGAGTCAGCCGGATAAGGCGGAGAAGGTTTACTACATGTGTTACATATGCGACAAGCATTTCTTGGCCAAGGGGGTACTAAAAGAGCACATGCACTCCCATGAGGAGGTGAGGAAAGTGATATCGCTTATAAAGGTGCCTGAAAAGAGCCAGAAGCCCGTCGCCCCTTTGCCAACGAAGCATTCTCCCTCCGGCAAACAGCCCAACAAATGCCCCTACTGCGGGAAGGAGTATCTTTACGTTATTTCCTATAACAAACACCTGAAGCAGCACGAAAACGAGAAAGAAGACACCAAGGTGGAGCCGATGCCCTTGGAAGTGTCTTTCCACGAGGATGACAACACCCTCGACTTTGATAACTACGATAATAGCTACGACTCGGACCCCGACTACAAAGACGAGGGGGAAGAGCACAGCTGCGTCAAGTGCGACGAGATTCTTGGCACCAAGAAAGCCCTGGAGAAACATATGGTCAGACACGAGATCCTGAAGTGCAGCGTCTGCGAGGTGGAGACTGAGGGGCTCGAGGCCTTCAAGACTCACAGATCGGAGCACGTCGCCGAGGGCGTGCTCACCGAGGAAGATCTGAAGGAGGACATCAAGGCGGTGGTGCAGTTGAGGGAGAATATCAAGGACGAGGACGAGGACGAGAAGACGAGTAGAAAAACGAGACATTCCGAGAAGGGTTTGCGCTGTCCCAAGTGCCCGATGGTGTATTCTCACAAAAAGTCGCTGTCCAGACACCTGGAGACCCACAAGGGTACAAAATACGGGTGTAAATCCTGCAGCCAACAGTTTACGAGGAAAGATCACCTCAGGAGACACATGGAACAGCACGTTAGAATGAAATCCTTCAAATGCACGCAGTGCAACAAGACTTTTGGGAACGAATTGACTCTGCGAAATCATCTGATAGCCACTAATCACAAGACTATCATCTGCGGAGAGGAATACGACCCCAATAAACGGTTGAAACGGGTGGCCGCTAAGGAGGCTCAGAAGATAATCGACAAAATCAAGACAGAAGACGACGTGGATGACGAAAACGAGAGCAGCGACGACGGGGAGATTAAAAGACCGAAGAAACATTACGAGAAGAAAGAATACGAGTGCGCAACGTGCAACAAAAAATGCGCCTCTAAACAGTCTCTGACTAAGCACATGGAAGTTCACATCAAAGAGGAGAAAGGGGAGAAGGAGAAGGAGATGAACCGAGGCTCCGACGATGATTCGGACTTCGACGGAGGTCTGGACTGGCCTATGGACAACCACGAGTGTCTGACTTGCAAGAAGAGATACAGCACGAAAAAATCCCTCCTCAGACACCAGCTGCTGCACGAAGAGCCCAACTTCGAGTGCGACATTTGCAACGTCAAGTTTTACAGGAAAGACAAGCTGAAAGCACACTACGACAAATGCTCCGAGAAAAACCCCGACCAAGTTAGGAAATGCAATATCTGCGGAGACAGCTTTGATAACAACGATCTGCTCAAGGAGCACAGAGCTAAGCACGTGACGGAGGGAATTCTGACGGAGGAAGACCTGAGGGACATCGAGCCGCAGGTCGAGGAGAGAAAACCGGGTGAAAAGATAACGAGAAAAAGGAGAACCGACATCGTTGGACTCGAATGTACGGAGTGCAACAAACGCTACACTTCTAGGAAGGGTCTGCTACGTCACATACAAGTTCACGAGGGTAAAAAATACCTCTGCGATATTTGTCCGAAGAAATTTTACAGGAGAGAACATCTAAAGATACACGTAGCCAAGCACAACATGATAAAACCTTACAAATGCGATCGTTGCACCAAGCGGTTTTCCAAAGAAGAACAACTCATCAATCATCTGTCGAAACACGACAGGAATTTTAAGAAAAACAAAGAAACCGATAGCTCTAAGAGATTCCTGTGCGAAATATGCTCAAAGAGTTTCACCCAGTCGACCACCTTGATTGCTCATCTCAGAGCTCACAACGGGATAAAACCCTACGTGTGCGAAGTCTGCTCGAGACCGTTCACCACCAACGCTTATCTCAAAATGCACATGAGAACCCACACGCAGGAAAGACCTTACATTTGCCAGTATTGTTCGAGAGCATTTGCGAGGGCGGATACTCTGGCGAATCACCTGACGTCTCACACCGGGGAGGCGAAATACCACTGCAAATATTGTCCCAAGAATTTCAGAAGGCTTAAATCCCTCAAGGAACACGTTTTCATTCACACAGGCCAAAGGCCTTACGCTTGTCCCACGTGCGATCGAAGGTTCAATAACAACGGGAGTAGATACGCGCACAGTAAAAGGTGCAAGCAAAATTTGTTACAGAATCAAAACAAAGGAGGTCAGAATTCGAATGCTAATCAGGCCAGGATCGGCAATCAGATCCAAAATATCAAGCCTCAGAACGTTAAGACGATCACGTTAAACAGACAAGCGGACAGCGTAACGGCTCAGCAGGTCATACAGCATCAGGAAATTTTGATGCCTTTGATATTGCCTCTGACTGTAACGCTCGCCGATGTCGGGGAGGAGGTCATTTTACCCGAGGGTACGAAGATTTATACCACTTCGTAAAAGCGAAGGGGATGATTTAGTTGCTGGAATTTTGATTCTCTGCATATTACTGCCGTGCTTGATGGACTTTTTTCTGTCTGGGGGTGAGACCTCGAGTTTTCCATGAAAATGACTGTCCAGTTTTTTTTTTTTTCTTTTAAATAATTTGAAAAGAATAAGAAAAATGTTCAATCATATTTAGCTTTTGATTCACATCACATAAATGATAGGAGAATTTTATTTCGTGTCGACGAAGCTGAAAAAAAGGAATTCGAAGAAGTTTTTCTATTCATGTAATGAATAATCTTATCGATGAAATTCTATCGCAATAGATGATTCAATTAATTGGATTAGGTATATCGGTTAATCGATTTACTTTCTTCACTCTTTTCAGATATTTACATTGAAAATAATTATGTATAATTGCATAATATAATTGTAAAATGTAAACGTGTACATTTAAAAAGAAGAAGAGAACCCAAGCTAATGAGATTGCTTAGTTCACTTTGTGTTTAATTGTTGAACTTATAAATCGTCATATTTTTACCTATCTTTAATCCTAGGTATACAATCGTTTTTTCAAATCTATACAATAAAAATAAAATATATGTTATATAATATCTTGTAATATAAAAAAAAAAGAAGAAAAGAATACATATTAGTCGTTAAGAAAACCGACGAAGTTCAGTCAAAGAGTTGATATACATATAAAAACATTTATTATTATTATTATTATCATTAATTTAAGCTATCATATTTCCGTAAAAAATCATGTTTTCCAAATATTATTATCACTGGGGTTCCCAGACGTTGCCATTGGAAAATAATGAAACAAAAATATTCGAATTAAAAAAAAAAAAATAGTATGCCTTATTTCGATCGCATACATTATGTATCACAGATTATGTTAATTAATCATAAATTCATTCTTTGATTTGTAAATAACCACATAACATGGTAATAAATAATGAATAAAAGTTTATTATATTATCAATCAAGATTTTAAGTTGAAATTTTCCTCATTCATTACGTGCAATTTAATCTAGTAACCGTAATTTAAGTATTCAGGATAAAAAACAAGTAGAAGCATAAATGAATAAATGAGCGACTTCACAAAGTACAATAAACTGAAATCATCATATATTTGAATTTTGTATCGTTACTTCTTTTGCTGCCGGTATTGAAGCTGACTACATGTTTGAAGAATTTCTTTGAAAAATTGAAGATAAACGGCTTGTATCAATAATAAATATAAAAAGATTACAGTCCACGGAATCAATCGACATCAAAATTTTCTAATTATTCGAATTCTCTTATCTTTCCATTTCGTTATTTAGTTGAGTCTATTTGGAAAATGGATTTGAAAAGCTTCTGAGCATTCGCTTCGTTGACTCAATCAAATTAATTCGTGTTATTCGATTGTTCGAATTTTCAACTATCGTTACATATTTTTACCATTCAAAAAGCAAGCAATTATATATGATAACAATCCCCAACAATTCAAACTACCCTCTCAATTTTAATAAGGAACTTCGTCGTAAAGCAGATTCGAAATTTTACTAGGGAATTTTGTCGTACCAACAATCGCCAACAATTCGAATTGAACTCTAAATTTTACTAGGGAATTTCGTCGTCCCAACAATCGCCGACAATTCAAATAGTAGACTCGAAATTGTACTAGGGTATTTTGTCGTCCCAACAATCGCCAACAATTCAAAGCAGACTTGAAATTTTACTAGGGAATTTTGTCGTCCCAACAATCGCCAACAATTCAAAGCAGACTTGAAATTTTACTAGGGAATTTTGTTGTCCCAACAATCGCCAACAATTCAAAGCAGACTTGAAATTTTACTAGGGAATTTTGTCGTCCCAAGAATCGCCAACAATTCAAATAGTAGACTCGAAATTGTACTAGGGTATTTTGTCGTCCCAACAATCGCCAACAATTCAAAGCGCAGACTTGAAATTTTACTAGGGAATTTTGTCGTCCCAACAATCGCCAACAATTCAAATAGTAGACTCGAAATTGTACTAGGGTATTTTGTCGTCCCAACAATCGCCAACAATTCAAAGCAGACTTGAAATTTTACTAGGGAATTTTGTCGTCCCAACAATCGCCAACAATTCAAATAGTAGACTCGAAATTGTACTAGCGTATTTTGTCGTCCCAACAATCGCCAACAATTCAAAGTAGACTTGAAATTTTACTAGGGAATTTTGTCGTCCCAAGAATCGCCAACAATTCAAATAGTAGACTCGAAATTGTACTAGGGTATTTTGTCGTCCCAACAATCGCCAACAATTCAAATAGTAGACTCGAAATTGTACTAGCGTATTTTGTCGTCCCAACAATCGCCAACAATTCAAAGTAGACTTGAAATTTTACTAGGGAATTTTGTCGTCCCAACAATCGCCAACAATTCAAATAGTAGACTCGAAATTGTACTAGGGTATTTTGTCGTCCCAACAATCGCCAACAATTCAAAGCGCAGACTTGAAATTTTACTAGGGAATTTTGTCGTCCCAACAATCGCCAACAATTCAAATAGTAGACTCGAAATTGTACTAGGGTATTTTGTCGTCCCAACAATCGCCAACAATTCAAAGTAGACTTGAAATTTTACTAGGGAATTTTGTCGTCCCAACAATCGCCAACAATTCAAAGCGCAGACTTGAAATTTTACTAGGGAATTTTGTCGTCCCAACAATCGCCAACAATTCAAATAGTAGACTCGAAATTGTACTAGGGTATTTTGTCGTCCCAACAATCGCCAACAATTCAAAGCGCAGACTTGAAATTTTACTAGGGAATTTTGTCGTCCCAACAATCGCCAACAATTCAAAGCAGACTTGAAATTTTACTAGGGAATTTTGTCGTCCCAACAATCGCCAACAATTCAAAGCAGACTTGAAATTTTACTAGGGAATTTTGTCGTCCCAACAATCGCCAACAATTCAAAGCAGACTTGTGTGTATCGATACTTTGACCATCAATACGTATCGATACGAAATATCGATACAATTGGAAAATATCGCCATCACTACCGGCGACACTAGCCTGGAACTGCGATTGAGAATATGGTCATGACCATATTTTCTCAATCGCAGTTCCAGGCTTGCCGCTAGGTAAGCGCTTGCAATTCAATCAAAATTGTATAAAAAAAAAAAAATTCAGTTGGTATAACTGCGGCGGTCCTCCCCAAATCTCCCTAAAACGGCCAACTTCACACGACCTGTTTCCAACCAACGAAAAATTACATACAAAAACAGGTTGACTACGAGAGGGTGTCGTGTTATACGTGTTTGTACGTAGTATCAAACTGTTTGTCAAACAATGGTGTAAAAAAAGGATCAAGTGTGATTGAAAAAAAAAAAGGTTTCATCAATTAGAACATCGTTAGTCTACCATTTACGAGTGTCTAAACCCAGTCAGGAACAATCTTCGCCTTATTTGTCGACCCTACATCGATTTAACCCCCGTAAATTGTAAAAAAAATCACAAAAATGTTCCCTGTCAAGACGTGATGTAACCCCCAAACCGTAATTTACGTTTTACACCGAGAAAAAAGACTATCGATACAGTGATTCGTCGAATTAATAACAATTCGTAAAGAAATAAAAAGTCCGCTATCGAACAAAGAGGCTATCAAACGGTCGTTATAATGACAGAAAAAAATCGTAGGATAATAACAAGGTTTCATCAGAGTCACGGCGAGAATATAATACTGTGCGAAGACAACACCGTCGCCTTTAGAAAAGCGAGCTTTGCCAACGCTCTGACTTTCAGCGAGAAACCTCTTCTACCGGGTGAAATATTCCTACTAGAAATAGAGAAGGACGAGAGGGGATGGAGCGGACATATGCGGCTCGGCCTCACCCAAATGGACCCTACGACCACGGATATGAACGGTTTGCCGCAGTACGCGCTCCCCGATCTAGCTAACATGGGGTCTAGCTGGATATACGCCATCACCAAGAGCCACAACAACAATTTTTGGGACAATTTCAGCAACCCCAACGGTAATAGACGCTCCGTCGACCGTCTCGAGGGTCGATTTAACGCGTTTATCTTGTTTTTCAGACAAGAGATGCTATCCGGAGCAGAAACTGATCACCGACGGCGTCCATGTGCAGACTTCCAAGGGGATAATACCCTTTATTACTCTAAGACCGTCGGACATTGGGTCCTCGCAGAATATACTGCCCACGGACACCGGGAGCCGGATAGGAGTCATGTACATCCCGCAGATCGGGTCCGACAAGGCGGAGATGCACTTTATCATAAACGGCGAGGACCAGGGACCCTGCGCCAAGGATATACCGTACAGGGCTGGACCCCTGCACGCGGTAGTCGATGTTTATGGGACGACTAAACAAGTCAGGATCATCCAACTCTACGGAGGTGAATAGAGGAGTGGATTGTCTCTCCTTGCGGAGATCGTACTCCGAAAACTAGACCAGATTTGTTAGCCTGTTGTCGCGATCAGGATTGTCGGGGTGTCCGGCAAGATGGAAAACCTGGAGATCTTTGGGATTTAATGATTGCAGGAGATTCCGATAGTGATTTTCTCGAATCTTTCTCCCATTAATTGAGTAGAAATGGTAGCAAGCCAGCCATAAAAAATTCTTATATCGTTATCGTTCCTCTAAAAAATGATAAATATTTGTCTTGAGAAGATTAAATTGTTAGAAAATGTAAAAACATTCAGCGACTGGGATTGTATTTACAAAACTAGACGAAATTCAGGCTCATTAGGCTCAAATATTCTCAGAATCTGGAAAATAATGCAGCAAATTTTGCTCTTCTAGAAACATTCCAGTCTTGAAATGAATTTTTGTTCATTGGAGTCGTGAACTCTGTTTTTTTTACCTAGAATTCTTGAATCATAGTCTGGAAAAATTCTTGTTCTACGATATTCGAGTGGAATTGCGTCAATTTACAGTAGGAAAAATGTTGAATATGAGTGACGATTATCTTCTCTGGGAATATTGGTTTACTTCTTAATTTTATTGCGGTAAAACCTGTTTTTAATCGGGTCTGAGAATCTTCTATTTTGCGTTAAAAAAAAGTGACCAGATCGACTACAAACATCGAATTCGGCACCAGAGTAGAAATAAATCCAAGGACACGCATTTTTTGTGATCATTCGCAAACCAACGATCTTGAATTTTTCGTGAATCATACAGAGCCTCTTGAATGAGACACTTTTTTCAGAGAATTTGATTTCTCAGGTGTGAAATACAGATTCTACAATTTTTTGAATTGAAATGTTTATTTGAATTTTGAACTGAAACGTTTACTTGAATTTTGAATTGAAATTTTTCTTCGAATTGAAATGTTTATTTGAATTTTGAATCGAAATGTGTCTTTGAATTGAAATGTTTACTCGTATGTTTGGAAATTGATGAAATTCGAAAATTTTCTCATTTCAATTAAATTGAGGCGGCTCAACGCTTTGATGTTTCGATCCAAAATTTATTTCCCAGTTCAATTCCTGGAGCACCGTATGAACACGTCTTCGTCGGCAAATTTAGGCCAACAATACCTTAATTTTAATTAAAAATGTCAAGTTTTCAAAATTTAACACTCCACAAATCACGGTCAATCGGAAACGCAACAAGAAAAAGGAACAATTTTGTTCTTTAACGAAAACTTTCATTGTTCAAGCTATAAAGAATTCGCATTCAAATTTTGCGTTGCTTAAGGTTCTTGGTTGCTTAGGTTCTAAAATTCCTGGAAAATTGAAATTTTTGAGTGGAAAACCGGGAAAACTTTGCTTTAATATCGTCTCCACAGATCATGGAACATTCTTTCGGTCGACTAACTGTTTTTTCTTTTATTTTACAGTGTCAACGTTACAGAGTGCGTGCCGAGACGCGATAATGCAGTACACGAAAAGAACGGCTGTGGATTTGTTGCCGTTGCCGAGGATGCTGAAGGACTATCTTTTGTACCAATCGCAATAAGACAGCTAGTTCGGATAATTATTAGGCCCAAAGAATTTCTACGAAACGATTGCGCTTATCGATATACTAATATGATCTACTCAACAAAAAGGATTAAATTTAACAGATTTTTTTTTCATTATTATTTTCATTTTTCAATTTAATGAACAGGCTGTGCATTTTCTCATTGAATTACTGAATTCTATTGTCGTGCCGTGAATTGAATAGCTTTTCAATTTTCTTATCTTATTATTATTATTATTATTATTATTATTGTTATTCGTTTTTCTTTGATACTTCAAAGTTACGAATCGAATTCGAAAGTCTAAGATGTATGCTAGATTCACTAATTTTCAATCTTTGAATGTTTTGAGTTTTAGCATTTTTTTTCCATTTAGTTCTTCGAGAATACAAAACTAAGGAAACTGTGAAAATTCGTTAACGTTAAGAAGGACATTTATAATTATCGTCAATTTTTTCTTTATTTTTATACATGAGTATAATTTTTTTTTTATCAGATTGAAAGGAAATTATTGTGGTGAAATGAATTTCTCGAATATATTATGGATATTTGAATTTTTGTACACAAAAATCGTGGCTAAAAAGGGTATTTATATTATTCTAATATATGAATTAACAGGAAAATGAAAATTGAAGAATCAATCAATGTCTGTGATTCGACATAAAATAAATAAATAATTCATATTGAATATTGATCACAGAATGAATCGATCTGAATGAAATATAATCAAAGTTTTACATACGACTTGACATATCACAAATCGTATAAAAAAAAAAATGTACACATATTCGTCAGTTTATTCTCCATGTTTGAATCTTTCATTATCCAATTTTCTATATTTTTTTCAGTTTCATTTTCTCTCGTTACATCAATCCGTTGTAATTCTGGTGAAATGAAGTTATTATATGCGTTCAATTCGTTCTTGTATATAGTGTAATAAAAATTGAAAAGAAAAATAAATACATATTTCTTAGTTTGGGGAACAACGGGAGAAAAGAGATATGGAAAAATCTCGTACATCGCAAGAAAGAAAAAAAGAATAGAAGAAGACTCATTAAAAATTAAGAATCGCCCAAATTGTGTCATGTACTCGAATTTACGAATAGAATTGGTCTAAAAAACGACGAGTAATATATGTACATATACATATATACATAACAATACCGTTATTGTTAATATTATGTTGTAATGAGACACAAATTATTATTATTAATATTATAAAAAGAAAACATGAAAAGAAAAAAATAATACTAAATAAACAAAAATTCGTTGCTGCTAGTAATTATAATATTCGCAAGAAACAAAAAACTACAAATACAAATTGTAAATTACGAATTCTCTGAACTAATTAAAAAGAAAGAAATAATGCATAATAAAAAAAAAAAGCGTTTATTGCGTTCTTTATAAAATAATAATGAAAATGTGTATTTTTAAACAATTTATTTCCCCTCGATATGTATATCATAATTTTTTCTTTTTGAATTTGAGCCAATCCACGTGATATTCGAGCATATTGCAGACCCCGCCATGTGGCACCATCTACAACTTCGCGAGGGCGCAGGGAAGTCGGCGAATTCACGAGTAAATGAATGGAGAATGCACACCCCACCGCAACCGATCAATACAAAGCATCGGGAGGTTTTCAGATCCGAATATTTTTCCCCTTATTACAGATGCGAACAGTCCCACACTCGGTCAGGGCCATTTTTAGTTCTACATGAATAGATATGAGAATATTCGTGCAAAGGCCCAAACAAGAACGTGCGACATGAGTATCAGCGTAAACTTCCGCTTTCTGAAAAACTATATGACTAAATAATCTGTTCTCGTTAGCGAACGATTACGTGAGATAGTTTCAAGGGAGTGCTGAATAAAGATGAATAAAATACATGAGGTAAAAATCAGTTTATTCAAAATTAGAAGAAAAATAAATTGACAATATTTTTTCTAGTCGAAGAAAATCTTGAACCCGACACACGGGGTTCAAAATCCCCCGAAAATTACGTCACTGGTTAGCGAATCGTAGCTTCATTGATTGCGACCGTCGTACGCCGGGACGTCGGGCGTCGGGGTGAGAGTATAGAGTAGAGTAGAGTATCGCGGAGCGTCGAGACCCTTCTTCCTTTTTCCTCATTCAGAGACAGAGACGAGGACCTGAAAGGAGATTCGGAGTGATCGAGAGGCGTGAAAAAAACGTCTCACGCCCATGATTGCAGGGGCGAGTTTCCACCGCCGCGAACACCGACCCGCTATTATTTGGCGAACCTCCGGTCCCTACATAATGACGTAACCCAGTAGCGATCAACGATTGAACGAGATCACGAGACGGTCATGGGATTCGAGGGTCGCGACAGGGCCGGCCGAACAAATGACTAGCGTCGAGATGTCGTAGCGCGGCGCTGTGTGAAGCCGAATCCGAGAGGGAAGAATAGAAGGAAGCTTGGCGTGTAGAGGCGCTGACGAGGTAGAGAAGAGACGAGGGTTTGGCTGAGGTTCAGTGCGCGCGGAGTCGCCGTGCTGTGAGGTTGACGTCGTTGTGGTAGAGGAAATACTTAAAAAAAGGGGGAAAAAGTAAAATTGATCGGTTTCAAAGCCCGAAGAGTCGTTCGGGCCGCGGGAATAAAATGAAATCGATAATAACCAACTGTTATAGATTAAGCAATAAATGGACAGACGGTTAGCTAGACGTTAAACGACACAAATGATATTTTCAGTGAAAAAATCAGCCCTCAATAAACTCGATGTATTCTCGTACTACGGTACACGGTGCCCAGTGACAAGAAGAAGAAATACTATGTGGCTACTTTATGTGTGTTGTCCGTCTCTCTCTTTAACGATATGAGAGTTTAAGTTTAGGGAGTTTCGGGAAATAAATTGATCTATAAGTATACCTTTATATGTTCCTTATTATTATTATTTTCTTCCGACGGTATTAATAAGTCGATCGACCCTTCAACGTTTTGTTACTTTTCTTTATTTCCTTCTATAAATAGTGAATCCAATCGATAGATAAAATACAAGGGGTGTT
This sequence comes from Euura lappo, assembly GCA_018257835.1. Classification (NCBI taxonomy): domain Eukaryota; kingdom Metazoa; phylum Arthropoda; class Insecta; order Hymenoptera; family Tenthredinidae; genus Euura; species Euura lappo. The sequence goes on along the minus strand of JAEUYN010002121.1, from coordinate 90,436 downwards.
GTAAAGTGTGAATAACAATAAATAAAAGACTGTCGTTAAACCAACGAATTAAACGTTTATTCCATCGTTTGATACCTCGATTATTTATTTTGTTTTTTTTTTCGCTTCATTTTGTGTCAACGATATAAAGTTGTCCAAAAATAAAAAGCCAATGTTACCCTCCGAACGGACGAAAACCTCGGTTACCCTGCGACGGTCGACGGTTGTTTGAATATTAATTTATAACCATTCGATCGAACATCGATACGCTGGTACTGCTGCTGCTGCTGCCCTACATACGTAGCTATAGTTCACCGGATTACAGAACGATTTATGAATCTATTATATTCAGAAATTCAAGAATAATACATAATTCGATGTGAAGTAGGCGACAAAAAACCGAAAATGTGTTCGAGGACTTGAAATAGTAGAAGAATAAATAGTAAGCGAAAAAGATAGGTAAAACAGAGAGTTTGTAAGCGATCGAGGCGACCACAAGTCATCGAGCGTTGTTAAGATGGCGCCGCGGTAAGAAGACCGGAAGTGGTTAAGGCTTCTAGTGGGATTGACAAAAAGAAGCTACGCACAGACTCGTCTAGGATCAAAGAGGAGCTGACAATCGTGATTAGCTTCGTACAAAATCCGATATAATGTCCAGAGATCCCTACTCGAGCGGAAGCGGGGTCGTCGGTCCGGGGGGAGGGACGAGGTCACCGCGTAGCGGGAGAAGAATAGGCGGCGAATTGCCTACCGTGGACCGAAGTCCGTCCCGGAATTATGCCAGCGGTCGGGGAAGCCCCCTGGGCAGGAAGCGGGTCTCAAGGAGCGGCAACAACTCGCCCGAGCATCTCGGCTACGGCAGCTACCACCATCACCAGCTGGGGAGTCCCTACTACTCGAGGGACGAGGATCTCGGGAGTCCCGTGATGCTGGAGGAACGGGGCAGGAGCATGTCGACCGGGGGCGGCGTCCATCACAGATCGCGCAGCGTGTCGAGACCCGCCATGTCGACATCCGGTGCCGGCATGTCGGCGAGGTATACGAGCCTCGACAGAGCGTCAGCTGGGATACTGGACCACGACAGAGAGTTCGTTCCGATAAGAGAACCGCGTGAGAGGAGCAGAGACAGGGGGTTGTACCTGGACGACGAGCTGTACGGGTCCAGGTCCGCCAGACAGAGCCCGAACCCTCACCTGATGAGGGACGGAGGCAGCTACATCGGAGAGTTGCAGCATCAGAATAACGACCTGCAGAGGGAGTTGGGGAACCTTAAAAAGGAGCTTGAATTGACTAACCAGAAACTTGGCAGCTCTATGCACAGCATCAAGACATTCTGGAGCCCTGAGCTAAAGAAAGAGAGAGCGCTGAGAAAGGAGGAGAGCACCAAGTACAGCCTGATTAACGAACAGCTGAAACTACTCAATTCAGAGAATCAGGTGAATCGAATTTTGTCCATGGCGCTGTTCTTGCATGTATGGATGATGCACCGTTTTTGGCCATCAATTGGTCAATTAGTGGCCATATAAATCGCTTGTGAAGCAAAATGGTGGCCACAAACGGTACGAAAGGTCAAAACACACTTTAACCTGTGAATAAATTGGCTTGTAACTAATTTATTATTGACAAAGTGTATCCAAGACTTTCTTCAATCCATATTTATGTTAGTAATCAACCTTTAAGAAGGTGGGGAGGCCCAAAACGGTGCTTTTATACCCTATAGCGTCGAAGTTGAAAATCTCAAGGTCCCAAACATGGTGGCCACGGTCAGGGAAAACCGGGAAAACCGGGTCATGTCAGGGAAAAAGTAAAAGAAATTGCCAACGTGTCATAAATGATTCGACAAGGAAATAAAACAAATTTCATATAATTATTCCCGACATTGTTGGATTTCCTAATCAATTTGCATCGAAATGAAATCAAGAACTGGGGGTGTTATAGACGATATTAGAATTTCGGTCAGGGAAAATTGATCAACCAGTCAGGGAAAAGTCACGGAATTTTTTCCCGGAAAAAGTGGCCACTATGCGAAAGCTCGGATACCGATTCAAACTCTCGGTATTATCTGTCCATTTGATGGATCCGCTAATGTCCCTTGTACACACTGCAACGGAATAGAAGACCTAAAGTATCTCGAAAGCCTTGACTTTTCTCATTGGGCTGTTTCCGAACAGAGTCAGACGATATTCGAATATGTATGTGTGAGAACCGTGTCGAATGGTATCTCGATATCAAGGGAGCCGATCGCCTGTTTTTCTTTCTGACGTCCCTTTTAGGAGGGTCGGTCTCATTCGGTAGAATCCAAACTTGAAACAAGTAGATCAAAGTGCGACACACAGAATTCTTTCCTGAATAAAAAATAAAGATTGACAGTAAACGCAGGGGACAGCTATGTTCATTCGAAAAATTGAATGTTCGATATCCTCTCTCTGTCTGTCCATTGGAACAGCTTTGAACTTCCCGGTATTTATTTTGTGTTCAGCTATTTTGAATTTTGCAAATCTGACTTCAGATTCGTGATCAGCGATCTAAAAAACTATATGGTACCAAATTTCATTCAAATCCGTTGATCCGTTGTCAAGATATCTTAATTTTTGCTGTATTTGTTAGAATCTTGTTACCTAAATAGTTCGAAAAGTACTGAACCGATCAAAGCCAAAATCTAATCAGTTGTAGGTTTGGAAAAACCGCGTCGATTGAGCCCAATTTGATCAAAATCCGCGCCCTCGTTCTCGATAACTTCTTCTTTTCTCTGAAAACAGAGAAACGGAAAGTTAAAAATTGCGCGTTCGATCGGTGACAACGTACTGATTTGGTACCATCATGTCTATCCATCGGCAATATAGCGTCGTTATGAATACGTCCAAACAGTGATTGTGAGTTACGAGTCAGGGTGATTAGAATGGTCATCTTTATAGTCACGTTTGTGCAGTCGAAGTATTCTACCATTGATTTGTGCAATTATTATAAATTCATGACTAAAAGTAGGTAATTCAACGACAGTCTCTCTAGCAAATGTTTTATTCTTGCCAGTGACTGGATGCACGTGTCACGCGATGCGATGATTAGGCACAGAACCGTGATTGCTATTCGTAGAGAAATAAACACGACGAAGTTTTCTTCAATCGGACGATTCAACTGCAATATTCAAGTCTTGAGAATTAATGAGTGCGGAGAATTCTAGATTCTCTGCGAATCACGCCGAAGATTTGCAGAGTAATTAGTGCACCGCAGTCATTAGACTCACACTTGTAATTGAACTCTGGGATGTACGAAGCCCTATAAAAATACTCTCAACTCGAATCAATTATTCAGAGTGAGTGGGAAGAATGGATTCTATAGAATATCGCAGGGAATTTTTCACACTTGACTCGCGTTTGATCAATAAAGAATTGATTCCATCAACGCCGCGTCTTCGTGGTTGTTCCAGCTTCTCTTAAGTCTGACGCAGTCAAGCGTCCTGATAAAAATCGTGGATAACACTCGAAACGATTCGAGCAATTTCCGCGACAGTTTGTGGATGCACGGAAAATCCACGACTACGTAACACATAACATAACTTGAGTTACACCCAAGAGATCCGTATGTGTGGGCAATTCGCCAGACGAGACTCCTGGGGGCCACTGACTCATATTACGTATTATTATATTACAGTCAACGTCTCGAACGAACGATCATCATCTCGTAGCCATTTGATTTTGAGCACTCAAAAAACAATGTTTAACAAGTGGAAGAGATTCAAAGATGCCGAAAATTGAAATATTCATCTAATCTCAGTCAAGAGCTAAGATTCTCCGAAACACTGAATTCATGTTAGAGTCTCTTTTTATCGGATGGACGTGAAAATCTTATAACATTTCCAAACTCGACGAGTTGAGGTTAAAAAAGGAATGTGATGCTTTTATCGACGAATATTTTGTTATTACAGTACTGAAACTCTTTACAGTACACACAGCTTTTCTAAAAAGATTACGCGTTAAGGTTCTTCCGGGTAATCCAACTATGTACACGTAGATATAGTACGAGGTTCGTTCTAGGGGCGCGTAGAATGTACGTGCCGACAAGATATTGATTTCCAATATCGTATACTTCGACCTTATTTCTAACGTGGTTTGACTAAGTAATGGAGTGATTAAGCACCAACGACGCAATTAACTTGTCACACTATACGTTACTCGATTTTACTTTTCTCACACCTCGCGTCAACGGTCGAGCATTAAAAAACAAGATAGAATCATCAGAAAAATGATTGAAAAAAAGTAGTATAGAACTGCGAATATATTATCGACTCGGATATCTTCTCTCTATCCATTTGTCATCTGTATAGACTATGGACTGCATAGAATTGAAGCGTTATAGTCACGTGACTACGAGCTTATCTGGTTGTGCCTTGCCATCTGCATTAATCCACGGATTATCAAGTCTAATTCCCACCGGCCGTATACCGTCGACATTAGAATTACAGAGTCTCGTTGAATAGAGACTCTACTTTGCCCTTTCTTCGTGCATGCAGCTACACCCGTTGATTCAGTTTCGGCATATCCTCAATACTGAAAATGTACTTCGGCTCTTTGGGGCACCGGCAACTTCTTACATGTTTTTTTTTTCGTAGTGTAAGGCGATGTGAATGACCGTCGTAGACACGAGGAGCAAGGCATTAGCCTATGAAAGAAAGACAAGCAGGATATAAAAAGACTGAAGGGAATCCATTTACCCTGTGCCCTAAAAATATCTCTAAAAATAGCCAACCCTCATCTCTCTCTGATCTCTCACACTTATTCACACGGAAAGACACGCACACGGAACTACCGTAAGGCTGTAATCTACATTCTAGAGTATCACCATCACGCCTAAAGTCCAATGAAGTCTGACGGTAGTTTCCACAAATATCCTTAATTTAACCCCCCTTACTATCTCATACTTTTTCTTCATGGTGTCACGAAGTCATTTCCTGATCCGTTTTATTGTGAAAAAAGAAGAAGAAGAAGAAAGGATTCGCCGCGGTGATGAAGCAGCTGCGTGCTCTGCTCGTAAAATGAGGAAAGAGTGGAATGGACATTAATCAGCTCAAAGCGATAGCTAATGTACCCGGATCAATATAAATGCGTCGGTATTGAGTTTCAATCACGAAATTTAGACAATGCCGTCATTGTGGTTCCATAATTCGTTTCATCATTATATTGCCACTTGGTGGAATGGGACGAAAAACCAGAGAACCGGAAGTGTAGTGCAGGGAAAATTGATCAGTGATATCACATCAGTAAAGATCTGAATCTGCCAGTGAGCCCAGAAAACTAGATAACTAAGACTGGGAAATTGTGTTTCCTTTAATCTCCAAAATCTTCAGACGTATTTAGCAGCTGCTCAACCACGTCTTAGTTCACGCCAACCTCGAGGAGAGACAGACAGTCCCTTCCATTCTTGTCTGATACACAATTTGTCGCTCTCTTACATCCTATACAGCCGTTGGCTGCTGGCTCCTTCTTCTTCTTCTTCACGGTACTTTGGTATTATATAATGGAAACGACTGTGTTATGCCTTGAAATTCTCTTTCATAGTTTGGAATACAGCCCGAAAAAATATAGAATCCTCAAGTGCTTTTACTGCGGCTATTCTATATCGCATTCATATGGTGAACCAACAATACTGTAAAAAATGTTTGTTGTGAACTTCGAACAATGTGTTGGAAGTTTTCTTGACGTTGAATTTACTCCACAATTTTGTATTTTTGCGATGAATATGGATAAAAACTTGTTCATAAATTCAAAGAACATGCATGGCGATTCACTTTGCTATACTAATTTTTTTATTTTACAAGACTTTCGTGTAGTTAATGTGCAGTAAATTCACAATCATTTTTTACAGTTAAGAAAGGAAGATTCTTCACGTTTTCATGTGGACCGTCTTGTAGATTGAGAATTTCAACTCTGTTCTCTGCATTGTCTCTGTCACACATACTTAATGTATCATTGAAGGCATGTGCGTGTTCCACTTGCGTACGGCTACTCAACTGCAATCGACGGTTTGCTGGGTCAGCGATTTTGCTGAATAAAACAATGTGGAAAAAGGAAGAAGGAAACAACCGAACGTGACTTCGTGCGACATCATCTTCACAATACCATAGAGATAAAGTATTTCTTGGGTTTGGTCCAATACACCTCGTCCAAGGCTGGTTCTTCATGATCATATCGACGATTAAAATCATTCACTTGGAATATAATGCCTAATATACATTGATAATGTACCCTTGAAGGCTTTTTCACATAGACATTCTCGACAAGTTCATCCTTCGCTCTCATCCAGCAATGCGATGACGCACTGGTTTAATTACTCTTCCAGATGTTGAGATGTTATCCAGTAAATTTTTGTACGAAGATAAAATTCTTGCGGATTCCCTAAGTTGCGATCTTCCTAATTCATGAAATACTTTGACTTTGAGATTATATCTTCAATTCTTCTTCTGCATTGGTTGACCAAATGGAACATTTTCACAATAACATCATAGTTTGACATTTTGTGCTCGTAGAGACACATAGTAAAATATTGACTCTGCATTTACGGATATCCTATCCGCTGTTTCGTTCTACTCTATATATTTTGCACAAATCCAATAACTTCCACAGTACGCCAATTAAAGTTTCTTTTTATTTGTCATTTCGCTACTCCGTTTTCTGTTAAAAATAAAACGTGTCACACTTATTTCCTGGTAGAACGGATTCGAAAATCGTTTCGATAGGCAGAAAATCAATAGCGCTCGGTGACCTCTAGGGCTTTGGCTCTGGCTCTAGCGCCGTGTGTTGAAACCACGGCTGTTCTAACTGATGTTGAATACCGAAGCACAAAGTGATCTGCAAACGCTTCATGCCATCCGATTCGAAAATGAACAACAAATTTGAGCTAAAATTAGAGGAACTGTATCAGATAAAATTTCTGTTCATCTAACTTTTTCTAATGGACGGTAACATTGTAGGACGAAGAAACTATGTTTTATTTATCCAGTGGACGCACATGCTTATTTGCACTCTGCATCATCATCGCCACGATATGCTTGATGAGGAAACGTCGGTTGACTCTACGACGTAGCCGTTAAATTAGAACGTATAACCGACTCTTATTGGTCGCGATGGTTCGTTGTGTGGTATTTGTCATCGTGAACCTCGTAGACACTTTGGGGTCAGGGGGAACAGCTCTTGTCGACGCGCTTTTTAACGCGTTCCAAATCAGGCTCCTTGACGAGTTCCTTTGCTATGCTAATGGGATTCTTTTAGACAAATAGAACAAGTTTGAAATGAAAACAATTCTTAAAAGCTTTTCTTTTTCTTTTATGAAAGAGAAGAAGAATCACCCTCGTAGTGTCTTATGGTTAGAATTATGTGAATTTAATTTTATATTCTCATCATCTTCTCTCGACCCTATAATTCTGTACTTGGAATAATTTTTGTGTATACATTCTTTGAAAGTACGTCATAGTTTTCCATATTAGATCTGCATCGCCTGGATGATGAACACGTAGATATATATTTTCCGAGTCACGCGATACCGATTAGGGGAACCTTCGTGGATTTCAATCTCATGTTGAAATCTTTTGCGTTTGAACGACTTTTATATCGATTAAAAAAGGAAAAAGCTTCAAACGAAATGCAGTTTTGAGAATTCGTTGACTTTCGTTTAGTGGTTTGAAAATTGACGAATTTTTTGAAGAAAAAGTCTGCAAATGACATAGAAGGAGAAGTAGATAAAAAGAAATTGGAATCGTGGAAAAGGGGAGAAAAATAATATGTATGTACGAAGATTATTGAGAATATTTTACATGAAAGCCAAGGTATTCGGCCTGCATATCTAAATGGGAATTTCCTTTGGAAGCCGTTGAAATTTCTTCGCTTCGCTGAACGTACCTTGGCTCATTTACTTATATTCTTCTGATCCTTTCTTCGAGATTATCGATCACCAATAATTCATTCTCATAACGTGACGAAAGTCAGGAGTCTGAACCTTAAATCGAGTTTGAAATTATCGTCAGGATTCAATTTCAATAATACCTAAGAAATATCTACTTTCAACCATCTCAACTTTACATTAGAGAATTCTACGTACCATATTCTCTTCGTAGAAGCAATTTCCTGCAGCCAAGAGATATGGTGGATTATTATTTCAAACTCTACGCAAATACACTCAGATATTTCGAGACAACTCTGCGCAGTAATTCACTGTCTTCTTAGCCATAATAATGAAAATATACAAACTAAGGAACTACGGGTATCTTCACAGATTCAACCTTCGGTTACATTAGTCTTAAATATATATAAAGAAAACTCGATATCGAGGTGCTTGTTTTAATTACCAGTTTCACACGCAGGGTGGCCCAAAAAGAGCCATTTTGTTGGCCTAACCTCTTGAATATCAGTTATAATTCGTCTGATGAGCTGATACTGACTGTTATGAGCCTGAATATCTCTCAAACGGTTGAATTCAGGTGAAACCTCGTCGGAATCTTTTTTGTAGAGAATTTCACGAGCTCCAAAATTAGTCCTTTTGATTTTTCACCTAGGAAAAACCGGAAGTGAGATACGCTCGTAGTGTTGAATAAATCGTATAAAACCTTCTTTCAACCATTCTGTGAGAAAAACCTAGTTTCCTGCAAAATGGGGTGACAAATTTTGTAGTCTGCCTCAACTCGACTCAAAGAATCGTGAAAGGCGAGACACCGACTCTTACGTATTGTCATTAGGGTTGATTGTTAGTCCGTCGAGAGCGCGGAAACCACTCACACACGTGACGAAATTCTTTCCAGTTTCCCTTTCTACCCCTCGTATGAAGAGTACCTACAATTTTTATTCTTCGAAGCATTAATTCCTGACTACGCATGATTCCGTTGATTCTCACAATTCCTCTTTGCCCCATTGCATTGCCACACCAGAAGCTGGCGTCTGTATTCGTTCTGTAAGCTCTGCTCTTCTTGCGCGCGCGCCTCGCCCACACCACCCCGGTATGAAAAGAACTTTATGTGTGATGAGGGCTGAGAAACTGGAAGGACGGAAATTTGCGGCTCTGGACGGCCCAGAAGGAGACACAAAATAGCGAAAGATAAAACAGAGCGAAAAAGCTCGAGCCCCTCCACCTACAACCTCGCGTACCTGGTCGCGAACAGGGGAGTCCCCACTACCCCACTTTAAGAGAACGTAGGACGCCGCTCGATAACGGCTCTGCCTTGGCTGGTTCCGCCATCATCCTATCCTGCTCTTGGAGTTTCGCACCCGAACCTATTTCTAACCAACCCCCCCTTTTTTCCCCACTGATCCAACGTTACGGTTTCAAACTCGGCTTCAAGTTCCTGGTCTTATTATCTAGCCAGACGAAGTAGACACAGTTTACGCTTGTATTAATCGAGGGAGGAACGGCGAGACTGACACACTCAGTGATCACGTCTGATGAATTGATACTGACTGTTATGAGCCTGAATATCTCTCAGACGGTTGAATTCAGGCGAAATCTTGTCAGGACCTTTTTTGTACAGAAGTTCATGAGCTCAAAAATAAGTACTTTTCGTTTTTCACCTAGGAGTAACCGGAAGTGAGATATAGGAAAACTAATGTGAGGGTTGTCACTATGTGGTGGCTGGCTTTTCGTGTTGTGCCTCGCACGACTTGTTCTTCAGCTATTTTATGAAATCAACATCTCTTCGTCAATGTTGGTTACTGGAAACAGTTGGAATGTCTATGGGATTACAATTTTTCACTGAAGAAAACCGTTCGCAAGCATTTTCATCAGGGAAGCTACACATGTAGGTGTTGTCCAGTTCTAGCGAACTTGATTGGAGACGAATCGTTGAACCGAATTCGCTGAAATTTGGACTGAAACTGGTCCAACCAGAAATTATGTGGTCGTGTGATTTTCGACGCGTTGCTACTTCCGGTTTCAAAATGGCGGACGTTCGAACTTCCATGAAATTTTTAACGCCTGTATTTCGTTTTCGAATGCGTTGAATGACGATGAAAAAATAGTTCAGACGTACACAGTCGATGATGATCTGTGTTCCTGTGGACTTTGTTGCCCTGTTACTGCCTCTCTTGGCAAAAATAACAAGTTGAATATAACAGATCAATTATGATAACGTTTTTTAATTGTAACAATGACAGAGATTTCTTTCTGAAGTAACCGAAATTGTTGTGTTTGACAATCATAGAACATAAATTATCTGAAATTCAACATTTTATTTTTGTGTAACAGACACTATTCTGCCTGTTTATTCTTATAGTAGAGTTAATGAACAGGTTCATTCAGTATAAGTTCGACATTAATGGAATCTGTCAAAGTTACAGGAATATTTCTGTGAACTTTGTGGGACACGAAAAAGATGTTGAAAGTGTAAAAAATGTCCAGCTGTGTAAAAAAGTATGTTTTGGCGGAAATTACTAGTCCATCTCTTGTATAATCACATTAGGAATTCCACCTTCCGCATCGCCTTTGCTCCAGGGAAATAAAAAAGCACTTAACCACTCGAATTTTACGAACCGAAGTCTTCGAGCCATACTTTTGGTGCTAAATTACAGACGTGGGGCTATAGATCAGTCATTCTTCAGGTGTGTAATTCCGTAGATTTATTGTAACACACATTCTTCTCCATCCATTTGAAACAAACGTACCAAAATTAAAGGAACCTGCAGAAAAAAAAAGGAAAAGAATGCACTTTCACACCCGGCCTACTCCCATGTTAAATTTGGGTTGAATAATGGTCGTACTTCCACTGGTTCTCGTGCACACAAACGTAGTAATAATGGTACATCATTTTTATCACCTTTTGAATATCTTCTGCTATCCTGCTAGTCTTCATCTTCTATCACAATAGTAAGACTCTTGCTCTTTAATCTCGTTCGCGTTCGTTACTCTAATTTTTGAGGCTCGTGTGGCTTGAGAAGCTCTCAACCCGTCCTGTAACAATTTGAACAACATTGTGGCCACTGGTCAGGAAAAACCGGGAAGTCAGGGAAAAGTCAGGGATCCCGAAAAATGGTCGGGGAAAAGTCAAGGAATTTTATGGTGATATTAAAGAAGACGGAATAAAAGGTCCCCAGCGATTTTTCTCCTCCCTCGCGCGGAAATCTTTATAGTCAATGGAAATAGTAGCAAAACTTGAATAAAATATGAAAGGAAAAGTATTCTCAAATATTATTTTCTTGAAAAGTAGGCGATAAAAAATTTGAAAATTGAAACTCATGATCTACCATCTACACCCCAAACCATAAAACCATGGTGGCACGATTTCTCTCGCTGAACGTGGGTGTGGGTAGGTTACCTTGCATAAATAAATTCCGAAATATATCGTTCCTGGTTGAACCCCAGGGTCCTCGGGATGTTCGCAGAGGTGGTGGTCGATATCAAACCTTGTTTGTGTGAAGGTCTACCCCACTGTTATAGCCTTCTGGGTGGTTGGTCTGTGTGGCCATTTGCGAAGGTCTGATGAATGCTATACCGGGTTTCGGTCTCCGAATCTCATTCATAAACTTTTTCCTCTTTTATTGTTGATTCGTCGGCCATCAAATTCGTCATTTACTAACCTTTTCCTAATTTATACCCTATCTACCTCTCGCCGCTTTGTTCAAATGTTCTTCTTGTTGCTGAAATGTGGCGAATTCCTTCTTTTCATTATCCAAATGTAGTTTTTTCTGCGATTATTACACCTCAACTCCCCGTGGGTAAAAATTTTTAATTCAAGGTCTGGTAAGCCCGTTGGGAGAACCTGGCGAGCGATCGGAATCTGAAATTAATGGTCACAACCTCTGGCTGTGAGAGGCTTAGGCCCCCGGCTAGTTTAAGGTGCGAGCTTTAGTTGGCCTAACTCGAAATTCTGAAACTAGGTTGGGTCTGGTGAGGCTGGTTCTTCAACTGTGTTCTATATACTATATCTCATCCTGGCACGCGCTACTCCCGGACAACTTCTTCCACGCCTAGAGGCGCCTGCTGGTGGTACGCGAAAAAGATCGATGTGGGTACGACGACCCCGGTGCTGGTGTTGGAGTTGGACTCCTGGCCAACTACTACGACTCTATATATTTATGTATTTGCCAACATATACATTTGGACTATCATCAAGTTTGATTCACAAAACGAGGTGCGCTCCGATTGCCTCGTGTAATCAGGGCTTTCAATCGACATTTTTTTCTTCTTTCAACTCTTTGGCATTCGATCATACCGCAAATGACTTCTTTGTTCCTTTTCATTCCACGAATATTGATCACGTTTTTTAGTTACTTTTATCATAGTTTTGCGATTTTTGTATTTGTGAGTTTTGCGCACGACACGCTTATACCACTAAATCGGTGACGCACCCAATTCCCCTACCACTTATGAGTAATTAAATTCGTGATTCGGTTAAAGTCAGAGGTCGACCTATTCCATGGACTGTAAGAGAGCTTTTTTAACAAAGGGGATATCCGTGTCTAGCTAATCCTGTAAAGTTGATTCGAGGAGATAATAAAACAACTTGAAGCTTTATTTTAGCACGGCATTTAACCTTGTCACTGACTTTGGACAATGCCTTTGCTTTTCACCCCTCTATAGAAGCTTTAGACATTTTTTTTTTCATGTATAAAACCTACATATGATACACATTTTTCTCAGAGATAGTGAAAATGTTAACTTTATCCCAATGCCAAGGGTTGCTTTTTGTGAAGGAGTTTGATAAATATCACGTTTCCTTTTCCATTTTCTTTTTTTACTTCTCCGCTCTTTACTTTTCCTTGCGAAACACTCTTCACGTTGAGTGATGGACGTCCGTGCTTTCTTGGGATCTCGAATAATGGTAGAATAAATACTGATAGATAACAATCGAACACGCGATTATTCTCGGGAAGGAGAAGGGAAACTGTTCTCTGGACTTGAGATAAACGATATTGTTTACATTCAAATTAATTTTCTTTCAGCACAGGCATTAAAATAATACTTTTTTACGCCTGCAGTCTTCGGTACGTAAAGTGATAATTTTTACCGGTAAGTTTGGGACTGCCTCAGAAAGACTTTTTACGGCACTCCCGAATTTTACGGACTGAAGATGGGCGTCAAAACGTGTGTTTTTGATTGAGCCTGTGATTGAAATTGATTCTAAGAATCGAGTTTGAAGGCTTGAAGTTTTTCCTCTTCTTCTTTGTTCGAAATCGTTCATTCGAGGTCGTCGTCGTGGTCACTTTGTGTACATGAGTCAGGTTTTCCACATCGCAAATAGTCAAGGTGGGGAGTGCATATTACTAGTTGTTTGCAAAGGGACAATTGCCCTCTTAGCCCAGTTCTTGAAACAGTTTTATAGAACATGGTCGATAAGACGAAGAGTCGTTTAAACGAAGCCTTTCTTAAGACGAGATCCTATTACTGATAGAGTATACAATACCTCATCATTGCTTACTCCTTATTAGTTATTGACATTTTATTATTCGCACACATATAATATAGGTATAATTTCTCTCGTTTTTCTCGATCCATTCGCATCTAGTACCAATTGATAAAAATTTGTACTACAGAACAAAAAAATTGACTGCTTATCAACGATCTGGACAACTACCTTACCTACTATAATTTAAAATAATCTATGATCTTCACTAGCAGCGAATTTCGATGCCAGCACTTGCAGTGGCGAGAAGTTGAAGTAGACGACGGAAATTGCAAATTTTTTTTTTCCACTTTGTTCGAATAGTCGCAAAATTAGCGTCACGCACTTACGTTGATTTTTTAAAATCTATTTTCTACTTGTTTGAATTTGTTAAGAATTAGTTTGAATCGGTTTTTTTTTTTTTTTAATTTACTTTTCATTAACGTGAAAGAGGGAAATTTATTGGAAAAAGAGTGATTGGGGTGAAGCTTGATGCGTCCCACCAGCTGCAGCGTTTTGACTGACGAGCATGACGTGTATCCTGGAGTGTAATAAAATAGAAATATTGCATGTGGGTAGAAATCAAGTCTTTTAATGTATACATATAGAGGAATACCTACATTTAAAATGCGCGAGGGTCGTAAGATTTCGACAAACCCCTATATAAGAGACCTCTGCCCTTAGCAAAAGCCTAAATCCGATGTCAGTTCATTCGTTGATTCAGTTCATTGATTCGTTCATCGAGCATTGATAAGGCGTCTATTGTACCGTTACCCCTGCACCCATTTATCCAACGGTTTGAATCGCATTTGCGTTAAACGCTTTGAGAACAAATCTGAATTATCTGATTGCGGAGGAATCTAATGCGGAATATAATGAAGAATTTTTTCCAATCACATATTTTGTTACTTGGTGATAACGATCTTTACACATAGAAGTGTATAAGCAAACTCTGAATCTTTATGCCTCACGTGCAAAAGTTTCACTTTATGCTACTATCGAAACGTGTTCGGGATAAAAATGCAAGAATTTTTAGTCGACTCTCTCTTTCTCTTTTTTTATCCACCCTAAAGCGACGAACTTCAAGTAATTTAAAAAATGAAGCACTCTAGTGAAATATGGTATAGTTGGAGGAGAAAAAGAATTACCACTTGGTTTGGTACTTGAAAAAAATTCATAATCGTACTTATTAGAGTTGGGACACAATCGTGTCAGTATATGAGGCAATTATGAATCTAATAAAAAAAAGGACTATCGGTCGAGTCGAAACTCATAATAAAATGAAATAATTGAAATAATTATTTTAATAGGGTCACAAAGACTTGTTCCAATGATGGATCAATACTCCATCCCGTTTAATTTTCTTTCATACTCTCAAACCAAAATCAATGTCATATAAATTAGTTTTCTAATAAATGGAAGAGAAAGCAGTTACAGATTACAGATTACAAGAACTTCTTTATTGACCTCATCCAATGGTTATCAATTTCTGTTATTTGGGTATCCAAGGTCGAAGAACTGCATTTTACATATTATTTTTCTCTTCTCCAACTGGAATTTTGCAGATAGGTATATTGTTTTTTTCAATTTCCTTTTTTTTTATAATTCACGAAAAAAATGATTAGGGCACATTTTTTTCTTCAATTTTAGTAAGATTGAAAGTGACCCGACGGTTTGAAAATTACTACGTTCTGACGTCATAAATGCTATTTATAGCAAAAACGCTGAAATTCAATTGCCTCTAATTTTCGTAATTATCATTTTCATCAAAAAAAAAAAGAAAAAAAATAACACGATCTAACAGTATCACGTGCATAGAAATATTGGAGAAAAAGAAAAAAATTTGGATGCAAAAATTCCGAAAACTTTTCTTCTTATTTCATTTTTCATTTCACTTTTTCTTGTATATAAATTAATTCCATATCGATAACACAATTTGAAGTCATTTTACCTAATGAAAACAAAAAATGTTCAAGATTAACTTGATACACAAATGAAAAAAAAAAAAAAAAAAAAAAAAAAAAACCTTGACTCGAGTAGCCGCGTAATAATAGAGTGACACGTGATAGTAGTAAATTATGATAGTATCGTATATACATGTGTATATATCGTACACTGTCGCGTATACGTGGACGTTGATTGCTCCAAGTAGTAAGCATAGAGTACGGTCAGGCATGGGAGGCAAGCAAACCCTTAGGGGTGGTGGGTCCTTGATTATAGAGGAATGACGTCACTCGATGAGAATTCAACCAAGTCGTTATACGGGCGTGGCTTTGACGTGACGTCACGGACAGAAGGGACGCTCTGCTGACGTAACTGGGTTATCGATCCGGATCAACCGCAGATTCTTTCTTTCTTTTTATTTTTATTTTTATTTTTTATTTTTTTTTGCTACTTTCAGTCACTTTCTTACCATAATTTTACCTTTTCTTTTTTTTTTTTATATAATACGTAACATATAATTTCGACCAAGATAGATAGAATGTGTCGGATGCAGCTGGGTATCGGTGAAGAGAGATAAGATCATTGTTGCGTTTGGCAGAAAAATAAGGAGGCAGAAAAGTCCTTCCAATCATATATAGGGTGAATTCGTAACGATGATACAGTCTGAAAATGGCTGAAATTGAGAAATTAACTTTCAGACAGTTGGATTGATTTAGAACTTAAATGTCTGAAAGTTTGTTTTTAGATTCTAGCCAAGTTCAGATTG
This sequence comes from Euura lappo, assembly GCA_018257835.1. Lineage (NCBI taxonomy): Eukaryota > Metazoa > Arthropoda > Insecta > Hymenoptera > Tenthredinidae > Euura > Euura lappo. Next base: position 74,390 of record JAEUYN010002121.1, on the reverse strand, counting down.
TATCATCGTTACCAATTCACCCTGTATATCATGAACCTTGGTTATGAAGCTGAAGCTATAGCTAACATAGTTAGCAGCCAAAGTTTTCAGGCTTCTCCTGAATAAAATGACGCAGTACAGATTGATTTCTATAATTTCAGAAAAATATTCCCTTTCCATAATATTCCATAAAAATTTTGATACTTGGCCCTCATTGTCTCATTTCAATCGAATTCAGCATTCGTTGGTTGTGAGGTAGAGGCATCGTTTTTAGGCCATTTCACAATTTCTGACCCGTTCTAAACAATCGATTACTAATTATTTTTTAATGATTATAATTCATTGAGTCAGTCGATCACTGATACGAATATGATTTGAAGAAAGTCTCGGATACAGTTTTCCAATATTTCATTTCATTGGTTAAAAAATGTATTTATTGGACGGTTGAAGCGTCTAATTATACCTTTTATAATTATACCATTAATCAAGCATAATTGATGGCTAGAGACTAGACGATGCTTTGAGGGGGCATATATACACTGTCTAAAATTAAAAAAATTCAAGAGCTCCAAAAAAGCCCATTTTTCATCCTACATTAGAAAGTTTTTTCTCACAATTTTAGGGACACATTAATTTTTTTGTGTGTATGATCCACGAAATTAGATCTACTAATAATCTGAGACTGTTCAGTATAGAGACATTTTCAAAATGGATGGATAACTTTTTGATAAACTTGTTTTTCAATCGAGTTATTATCACGAAACTAGTAACGTATATATGAAAACAGAAAAACGATATTTTATGTTATAAAATGATGAACCTCCAGTAGAATTTTGATACGATGAAAAGGTTTTCGGTTCATTTTTGAAAAAGCCTCTTTACTGAACGGTTTGGAACAAAAAAAAAAAAAACTGAAATCGCGATCTGTTCTATTTCTTGCGTCATAGAGAAATTAAATGTTTGCTTCTAAAATCGTATGAAAAATATTCTAAACGACATTCTGAAGTATGAAAAGTGACTCTTGACCGTTTTGAGCTTTTTTTGGAGGACATTTTAAAGTGGGTACCTTGTTCAGCGGTTTTCAGATTTTACACTCCAGACCCAGTAAATACCCTATAGGTGCAGACACATAACTTCTGCACACGAAATTGGCTCGGTATAGAAACTTTCGGTTAAAACTTGGGCTTAAACTTTAGGGGGGAAGGTATAGTATATGGATACGTATAGATATGGGATCTTGTTGGTCCGTTTCTGAAACTCGTTATCTCGGAAACGCCTAGGGGCAGAGAAAATCTTCTCAGAATCTTGTTTTTCGATCTTCTCCAGGATACGAAAGTTTCATATTTGAACGTGTTGCGGTTTAGACACTGAAAAAAAAAAAACAAGATTTATCGGATGAAGGATATTTCAATTAGTTCATACTTCAGTTATGTGAGATTTATATATATATATATTTCATATTCCAAGGTTCAATTCGTTTCAATTTTTGTTTTTCACTAATATATCTTTTTGATTTTTCACATTTTTTTTCTGTCTTTCATTTTTGTATTTTTAAATAAGTTTTTTAATTTTTCCTTTTCAAATGTTCCTGCATCAATTTAAGTTTTTTTCCTATGTGTTTCTATTATTCTATTTGTGACGAAAAAATTTGCTGGGATTTCAGATCGATTTCTAACGGATGCAATCAAATTCTACTGACTTTTTTTTATAATCGTCATTTCGAATTCAATTTTGATAGATTTTTATCACCGATTGCAATAAAAATCTTCCACATGCAGCTAGGCATTGATTCATACTTTGGTTTATCGCGACGACTAGATCATATAAAAGGAATTCGAGATGGACCGGAACGAACGACTCCTCAGAGAGGGATTTATCTATCTTTATCGCAGTTTCGTAATGTGTCCCGCATATTTATTTTATCGCCTTATTTCAACGGTAACTCATACGAACTGCACGTAGGAGAGGCATAGATCAAAATGTGTGTATATGTATAGTTCGTTTTATATCAGACTCTCTCTCTCTCTCTCTCTCTGGTACCTCGTACATGGAAGAGAGAAAGAATAAAAAAAATAAACTTCACAACGATCAAACATTTACGAGAGCGACACATTACACGACTCTACAAGAACCGATATTATACCTGAACATATTATATGCGATGCTGTAACCGGGTTACAGAGAATATCCTGTCTCTCCCAAGATTTAATGGCTCGTATATAACCAACGATGAGAAATAGTATATTTCGATACAAGTGCGAATTTTTCATGACAAACGCACGTAAAGTCCGATTACACGCACGCTTGCGTGCGTAAAATCGAACTTTACGCACGGCGTGCGGAAAAAGTACTTTTAAAACTTGAGACGAAAAGAAAATTGAACTGATTTCATCAATATTAAAATTTATCGCCTCTAATTCTTCAGCCATTTTATTCATTTTATTCATTTGAATATATTATTATTTCTCATTAATTATAGAGAAATTCGGTACGTTATATTTTATTCTTGGATTTCGGTATATTGGGATTGTCATTTGAAAATTATTAATTGATCGATGATAAAATTCGGCATAACGAATTTTTTAATGCAACTGTTACATCTGATAATTTTTTTTGATGTTTTTTTTTTTTTATAGTCATATGTACTTTAATTGGAGAATTTGGGGATCGAATCACATTCCACTAATACAAGGGGCTCCTGATATGGAATTTCAACGGATTAATTATACAAGATTCTGATTTTTACCCTCTTCATTCATTTCATACTGTTGTCTAGTAGAATAATAAATTCAGGAATACATAACATAGCTTGCCAAATTGAAAAGAAACACGCTGTTTTTTTTCTCCAAAACTTAACGTCTTCAATTCAATTCAATTCAATCTTAACACAGAATAAAAGAAAATGATCCACAAATTTTGGTTCATTTTGCCCCATTTTTTTTCGCAACTCGTGGTGATTGATTTTCTTCTCCTTTTTCTTGAATCGTATACCAGTCAAGTATACGTCTCTTGAACTCATCATGAGCGTAGAATTGATCTCAATAAATGATCAGATCCTTATGATAATTTTTACGGGCTATATTTCAGCGAGGCGTAACGTAACAACATCGCATGGTTAGTCCAGTCACGTTTTATGCTGACACTGGTTCTTAAATATGATAAGTTGGGCACGAAAGAGCCGCTAGAGGCGCCGTTGAGCTCTGCAGGGTGTTGTGACGTCATTTCATACCAGACGTTGTCTGAATATCAATATAATGTAACAAATTAAATGACGCAGCTAAAATTCTTCAACATATGTGAAAATGTCATTTTTGAGTATCGATCGTTACGAATAAAAAATGAAAAAAGAAACAAACATGTCCAAAGTAACGCACAGATTTCATTTTTTTTTTTTCCAATTAAATCATGCTACAGTCATCATGAAACAATATTAATACTGTTTTTGGTTTTTGTTTCGACTTTTTCAGAAACAAAGTATGATGGTTCGTCAGCTCGAAGAAGAGCTTAGATTGAGGATGAGAGGACCTAGTGTCGAGATGCAGCAACAAATGGAGGTTCTGTTCAATGAAAACGAACATTTGACTCGTGAGATTGCGATACTTCGTGACACGATTAAGGTGAGTCTCGTCCCATACATTTCGAAAGGTCAGGGAAAAATCAGGAAATTTCACTCATCCACAGAGAATTTTTTCTCGCACTTGTTTCTTTCTGATATTTCGTATCGTTGCGTCGACTTGAATTCTGTAATTTCAAAACCACAATCCTAACATGTACAGAATCACACTTGTTAAAATCTAGGTCGAGAATTTCTTGCTTCTCATGCACTGGAACAACTTGAAATTGTTTTCTAAAGAGTTGGGAATAATGCATTTTTTGCAGAAAAAATTCAGGGAATTTCATTTGAGTGAAATTGTCGCCACCATGTCAGGAAAAGTCAGGGATTTTTTCATGGTGGCCACCGTCTTATGGTTTTTCGAACACTATCAACTTCGGCACTGTTATCTCTGAGGTACTGCTTCATTAGCTGTCTCACTGTCAGCCAAGACGGAGTGGCACATGAATTCAAGGATATAATTCAATTCGGCAGCACTGGCTCTTATCGAACGCAATCTGATGTCGAGTTTAGGTCAGTGTCAGGTCTTGACTTGTGACAATTTCCTAGTCCACATCGCGTTACTCCCGGTCTCTCAAATGCTCTCAAACTGTGAATAGGAGAGTTTCCGCAGATTTTATGTAGAGTATCAAATATATATGGATGGAAAATTGATGCGTGCAGATAATTAAATACAATTTTTAGAATTAACTAAATATGCAAATGATACAACTGCAATTTCTGTGCACATAAAATACAGTCCGACCTCTCTATAAGGCCCCTCCCAATAGAGCCGGTCCCCCTATTTCTCGCTCGCAGCGTTCCCCCACTCTACCATGTAACGTGAGCTCGAGAAAGAGACGAAAGACGAGTCGTGCGACTAGCGAAGATGGCAAAGTGGGGGTACCTCAGTTCCTGGAAAAACTCTTCCCCTTGGGGGCCTGGGCGGCCCTATAGAGAGGTTGGACTGTAATCGCATAAATATATTGTGCAACTAGAAGAAAAAAATTATTTCATAATCGGACTTTGTAATAATTCAAAGTAATTCAACGATCTTATTAATGGTTTCAATTAGGTTTAAAATATGAGTATATGTATAGGATCACATAGCAAATGTACAAAACAGTATGTAAACTTGACTGTGCAATTAAAAAATAAATGCATACATATTATGCAACAAGGGAAAGAAAAAAACTGTGACTTCCATCCCTTAAGGAGGGCAAAAAACACGAGTTTTAATGCATGTGTGGTAGAATAGTATATTATGCTACAAGGGAGGAAAATCGCGTTCCTCCCGTGTGGCATATACTTCTTTTTACCCGTCTTCGATAAAATGACCATATTCCATCGCTGCAACGCAGGCGGAAAGTAGTCATCAATTTTCGAACAGAGGGAAGGAAAAGTGAATAAGCGGGCAAAAAAGTCCACTTTTTACTTTTCTTCCCCCTGGTCCGAGATTGATGACTTTCGACCCGCGTTTCAGGGGTGAAATACGGTCATTTTATCGTAGTCGGGTAAAAAATTCTTTTCTTGGTCAGTCGACTTATATTATATTTCTCATACTATTCAAAGTTATACGAACTCCATATATGTATGTGTGTGACTATATTCCGTTTTAATATCCGTGCAATAATAGCGAAAGGTTTGGAAAGAAATCGATTTCACGTATAAGGAATAAATCCCACCCCCTTATTTGAGGTTTAGATAACTCGGATAAAAGCTCACGTTCATCCCTTGGTCGAATATATGAAAATTCCTACGTAGTTATAAGCGATGCTTTGGGTATCAGAAACCGATAACGTTTTTTTTTTTTATATTCTCTAGGAATTGCAAATTTCCTAAACTGTAATATTAAAAGTATATACCTGGCGTATTTTACCCGTTTACCTGATTATATATAGTTTATTTTTTTATTTTTCATAGAATCATTATGAAATATATTTTTTTCAGCGCTTCTTTGATACTCATTTTACTGTTTATAGAAATTTTATCTATTTTTTTATTCATTTTTTATTCATTTTTACATTTTACATTTTATAATATATTCACTATTTTTCATATGCAAAAAAAGCTTACTAAACAATAACGTGCTTGATTATTTTTTCGAATTCAAAAGTAAATTTCTCGAAATGACTTGATTGCAGGTCACCGATTTTTCCCCCTAATTAAGATAATCACTGCAAGTATCGGTTCATTTGAAATCCGGAAAATTCGTGACACGAATATACTGCGGAGGTGAGAGAAGATTCTGGAGGAAGAAAAAAAAAATCAGGAAAGTCATTGACTTTCTGATTCCATATTTCCGGAAAAAAAAGTGCTAAATAATCATTAATCAGATTTGCAAGAAACAGAGAAAAATGATATCGCGTGTCTAATGACATAAGGACGTAAGCGCCATTATACGACGTTTTGCTGTTTATAATGGCATAAAGTCGTATAATTTTTTTTTCACGCCAATCGATCTGAAAACGTTCTAAACGTATAGATCAATTGAGATTACGAGATCGAAAATGTAAGTGCAAAATGTCGTAAGTTGGACGGATACGACCTTCTGCTTTTAACTGCGATTTTTTTTATCGAATTTTTCGAAACGACGTCGATTTCGATTTTTCTTTGCGTTTCACGAGTTTTTACAGCTATTTGGAAAAATCATGAAAAATTGAAAAAAAAATGGCAGATACGACCTTCTGCTTTTAACTGCGATTTTTTTTATCGAATTTTTCGAAACGACGTCGATTTCGATTTTTCTTCGCGTTTCACGAGTTTTTACAACTATTTGGAAAAATCATGAAAAATTGAAAAAAAATTGGCAGATACGACCTTTTGCTTTTAACTGCGAATTTTTTTTATCGAATTTTTCGAAACGACGTCGATTTCGATTTTTCTTCGCGTTTCACGAGTTTTTACAACTACTTGGAAAAATCATGAAAAATTGAAAAAAAATTGGCAGATACGACCTTCTGCTTTTAAGTGCGAATTTTTTTTATCGAATTTTTCGAAACGACGTCGATTTCGATTTTTCTTTGCGTTTCACGACTTTTTATAGCTATTTGGAAAAATCATGAAAAATTGCAAAAAAAATGGCACTTACGACGTTTTGCCTTTACGTTGTCTTTTAGTTTCCCTTATAAATTCTAGTATCAGAACGACGTATCCGCTCAACTTACGATCTTTTGTACATTTTTCGATCTCGTAATTTCAATTGATTTATACGTTTTGAATGATTTCAGAGCGAATGGCGGGGAAAAAAAAATGATACGACGTTTTGCCACCAAAATCGCGATTTTGGCGCTTACGACCTTATGCCATTAGACACGCGATATAAGAATCAATAAGTGAATAGATGAGAAGGATTTTTTTTTCAAAAGCTGATGGTTTTGTATGGATAAAAAAATTGCAATGGTCAGAATTTAAGGCGATTAATGAATTGATATTTTGTTTTTTGTTATCATTATTATCAATCAATTATTAATCAATCTCAAACATTTTTTTCAAATCTGAAAAAAAGTGTTTTTGTTCAAAAAAAAAAAAAAAAAAAAATCGGAGGAAGCAGGTAGTTTATTATTGCAACATGAAAAATCAATTAATATTCCTCGAATTTCTTATGAATTTTTTTATTCTTTTATTTTTTAAGATTATGGAATTAAAATTCTGAGAATTTTTTTTTCATTAATTTTGTGACTTGAGTAGAGATAATCAAGGGAAGTTTTATGCAGTGACGATTGGGGTTGACGCGAAGTCTCTAACCCAGGACATCACAGAGGGTGAAATGTTGTCTCATTTATCCGTCTCCGAATCAACAGCCATTAATTTATACAGTACCTACACAGTAAACGACAGTGTCGTGGGACAAGAACGTCTTGTTTTATTTATTTAATTTTACCACGGCGTGAGAAGAGAAAACCAGTTAAGGCACACAGAAATAAACAATGTTTAGTTGGTTATCGTCTCCAGGGGTAAATGACATCGTGTAGACTCGGTTTACTCTATATATCTATTTTAGTCGACTGCAGAAACAACCATTCCTTTACCAATTCGGTTTCTCTTATTTTCATTCGTGTTGGAAACTGCATGGTAGGAATTTCTTGATGAACCGACAAAAATTCCGTATCTTATTTATCTTTATAAAAAATGCAAAAATTCAAAAAAAAAGGATACTAATTTTATCAGAAGATATTCAACTTAAAGGAATTTTCGTGGAAGAAAATTAATTTTCCAGATTTTTTTTTTTTTTTGTTTCTACTTCCGAAAAATTCAAATTTGTGTTTATTTGGAAATTTCATTTACTTATAAATTTTCTCTTTCTCTCTGACAATATAGAAGACGAAGAAACGGAAAGTTTGATGAAAAAAAAATTCGAACTGCATTTTCTGTAGTAGATTTTTTTTTGTAATGCAGACAGGGAGAGAAAAAAAGATAGAGAAATTAATTGACCAGGAAATATTTGCAGACGGAGTGAATTTAGCGGGGCTAATACGTTCGCGGTAATTGTGTAATGTGTACGTACCTTGTCGAAGCAACTGGTCGCCTTTTGGCTTATTTCCAAATTATGCAGACAGGAAGTAACTTTAGTCTCGCTTATTAAATTCTGAACCCGCTGATGCATTCTCAGGAATTTAAAATCCGATTCTTCACGTTCGGCATTTTCTACTTTTACTTTTTCTAACATTTTCTTCTTCGTTTTTGTGGATTTGTTTATTCCTTTTTTTTTTAATTTCGACTCATCCAAACCGAAGGATGATTGGAAGATTGGGAATTTCTACGTTCTTTCAATTCTCCTATTTTGTGATTTTTTATCTTCAATTTTTTCTATTTCTAATTATTGTTATTAGCTAATTGAAATATTGATAAACCATAGAAAATAGTAAAATATAATTTACAACAACAAAAGCGTGATGGAAGAAAAATACAAGAAATTTCAATGTAAATTTTTGAGGTAGTAATATTCAAACAGATAATCAAACGATGCTCAAATTATAAATAAATCTGGACTACGAACGTCCTTTTTTTTTCCTGAATGAATAAAATAACAAAAACGCGAAATTGAGAAGAAAGAAACGAAGAGAAAAACGGTTTCTGCAATTTTAAGATTGAATACCTACTAAATTCATTATCGTTTTACTCGGTACACTCGGTTCCTCCAGACGACATCAAAGCAGTGAGAGGTGCTAAATTTGTTAGTGTTCTCATTGCAAGTTTCATGCTGCAAGCGCAATATTGGCCGCGCTAGAGGAGGCTAGAAGTGACAATCGAATTATAAACGCTAAATTCGATCACTTTCATTATATGCACACATGATCACGGACGTCAGATAATTAAGGATAAAAATGATTCCTTTCTCCCTTTCCATCTAACATTATCGTAGATTCTATATTCGCGTATATTTGACTTCTTATGGCTTTTGAACCGTCGATATTCTGACACATTTGATATTATTCAGGTTTGCAGTTTTGCCCCAATGTGAAAATTTATTATTTATAAATTATATTTCATATTAAGAATTGACCGAAATATATAAAAACAAAAATTACGCATTCGAAGAGTTCGAAAACTGATTTATAACGAAAATACATTTTCTAAATACGGACTAAACTCATGGAAACTTGCAAAATATCAAATGTGTCAGAATATCGACGGTTCAAAACCCATAAGAAGTCAAATCTACGAGAATATCTATGATAATGTTCGATGAAAAATGAGAAAAAAACGAGCCGATTTTTTAATACATACGTCTAATATCTTTGGGTGTGATAAGGATATCACCGAGGAGTTAAACACTCTCAAAGTCACGTGTGTATCTACACCTTGCAGAAAAAGTCCGTTGAAGTCAGTTCAAGTTAAAAGTTAGTTGAAGCTGGTTAAAGTAAGTTGACTTTGTAAAGTCTTGAAGCTGAGTAGTTAACCCCTCAAATATAGGCGATCAAAACTGAAAAAAAAAAAATCAGACGAGGCACTTTTTTACGTTAAAAAAACTGCTAAAATTTGTAGAACATAAGTTTGCCTGTTATTTCCCTGCGTTTATTATCCCCTTTTTCCTCTATAACTCTTTCATAATTCTTCTTTTTCATTCTGTATTTTTTTTTTTTTTTTATGTGCGCAAAGTCCCAGAAGTTTTAATTGCCTCAAGGTGGGAAAGAAGAAAGCTGGTCTTTTTTTTGTGGAGATTCGTCTTGCAGTAAAATTGAAATCGTTGAAAGTTTTTGACGAGGAATGCCTTTATGGAAAGGGAAATCGCGAAAATATAATTGAAACAAAGAAAAAATAATTCATGTTACATATATATGTATATATATGTTTTTGTTACAGGAATTAGAATTGAGGATAGAAACTCAGAAGCAAACGCTCCAGGCAAGAGACGAAAGTATTAAAAAGCTCCTTGAGATGCTTCAGAACAAAGGAATGGGTGAGAAATTTATCATATATTTTCTTTTAAATGTATATAAATATATATTATATACGGATATACTTATATTTTTTTATTTCTGTTTCTTTCTCTTTTCATCCAATTATTTATGACGTCACAACTACCCTCGAGCTATAAAATAATCGATATAACGTCGACTGAATAATTATAATTATACATGTCCATATCTATATCTATACAGGGTCATCTGAAAAGATGAAAAAAAAAAATCTTAAAAAAAGAACGGTCACTTCTTAAACGTGATTATAACATTTTTAATGTGTAGATCGAAATTCGAAAAAAAACTTTTTATCCACAATCAGTCCTAGAATGAAGCTTTTTTTAATTCGTGTTTGACGTTTCTGAAAATGACCACATTTCAGAGAAATATTTACGGTATTCTGAAAATATAGGCTTTCAAAAAGGTTAAGTTAAAAATCGAATTTTGGAATAAGAAGTCGATTTTGTTTTCTTACTGTTGAAAGTTGAGATTTTCATAAATTTATAACTTTGCAAACCGGTGATTGCGATAAAAACTTGAGAGTATAGGAAGTACAATTTTTTTTTTTTTTTTTTTAATCTGTTTCCGCCTCGTTTTAGTGACTTTTCGGAAATCTATGTTTGACAAGCTCGTATCTCTGCAATGAGTACAAAATTTTTATGTTTTCAAACCCAAAATTGAAGCGTTATCCTCCTAGGTTGCATTGCAGAAAATTTTTGACGCTTTCAGAATTGATTATTCTTTTAAGAATACACCGTTTTTTGTTCTTCCGAATATAGTGTATACCTTTAGAAAAATATTTTGGGTGATTGAAAATTTGTAAACTCGATATAATATTAGGTCTGCATATATTTCGAATCGAATTATAATTAAATAACGATGAAAGTAAACAATTGTCGCTATTTAACACGTCGGAACGTGGCAAACGCAATATCTCTAGTAACCTTGTTCAGAAAGCAATGACAAAAAAAAAAAAATGCAAAACAAAAGCATAGAAAAAACTAGTAACTTAAAGAATATTGGCAAAAATGTGTCTACTGAGCATTACAAATTTTTTTTTTAATTATTATTTACCTCTTAGTTCAAAGGGATAAATAGTTTGGAATACTGCGTCAAACAGTTTTAATAAAACGTGTTATAAATATTCGCAATGTAATAAAAAAAAACCAAAAAAAAAAACGGCGTATAAATAAGCTGGAAAATGTAGGACAGCAATTACCACATGTTTATATACATATATGCATGTGTATATTATATACGTACGGAGGGCCATTTGTGAAAAGCTTTTTGCGGTTAAAAGCCAACACATACTAAAAAAAGGGTAGGAAATACTGTTCGCCTTTCTCTACCATCGCTCGCCAACCTACTATGCAAATATGAACGGAAAGGGCTTTACATGATTTTTTTTTTTTCATATTTTATTTCATACAATTTACATTTATTTCACTTTTTTCGAAACAGTTCAAATATACAAATTAATATCGCGTTTATTTTACATATGAGAAATAGATCAATTTCTAATTCTAATTATATTTTTCTCTTTGACAGTGTCAAAAAAAAAAAAATAATAATAATAATAATAATAAATCTTAAACATAATTTTTTTGTAATTTGTACAAGTGTAAAAAAAGACTTCGGAATTTTTAATAAATATTTCACAGCGTCAATCCATATCAAAATTAATTTATTGGGAACGAAAAAGTTCGTTATATTATCCACTTTTCTTTTAAAATTGATTTTTTATGTTCAATTTCTGTGAAACCGGGAATAAAGTCATTTTCTTGATTCTTCAATCCACATGAGAAATTCATTTACTGTAGTTTTTTTTTCTTCAATTTTTTTGCTCATTGACTTTAACTAATTGTAATATCATTTTTAACCAATTCATACGAGTATAAAAAATTAGACAAAAATCGTGATTAATAATTCGCAGCGTTACTCCGTTTTGAAGATAAATCGATTGGGATCGAAAAAGTTCCTTGAGCCATTTTTTTTTTTGCAATTTTATCCTATTCGATTTCTGTGAAATCAGAATCAACGTTTTGTAAGCGATTTTTTGTTATGAAATAGTTATTTTTTTATTTTGTAAATCTCAAGAAAAAAAATTGATAACTGCATTTTTTAAGATAATTTTATTATTCATCAGATTTTGAGTCTCAAAATTGATTTCAACGATCCAAAATTAACGACGGTATAAAATTGAAAAAATATTCGTGAATGAAAAACTGTTTAAAAAAAAGAGTAATAATTGAAGTCATATCCCAGTTTCAACGATGATTTATCCTCTATCAAATACGAATTCACGAATTTTAAACGACGCTGTATGACTAAAAGAGCGAAAGATTTCATTTCCTCCAAAAGCTTTGGATTTAACGAGACGTTTATCGGATTTTTTTTTCTGGTACTCCAAAGCAATCGTTTTCCTACCGAAACTGCTGATGCACATAAGTTTTAGTTACAATTACTGCCGTCACTCTAGTCCTCGAGGGATGGTTGTTACATATGTACTCTGACTCTGACATACCAACGTTTATGTGGAGGAGGCGAAGTTGTAAGAAATTTATGTACCCCTTGTCTATGTATTGTGTGGGTTACATAGCCGCGATATAAAGCATTTACGTCATGACGTTCACCAGCCTACGCGGCATTGAATCGAAAATCTAGGACATCCGGATGCTTCGCACATTTCCGGCTCGTTGAATCAATTCTCATATGAAACAATCGTTTTTATTTTGAAAAATTTTATCCCCAAGAGGAAAAAAATAGTTTGGAGTATTTTTATGCAGTATATTTGATTACACGGTGGCCACTGGTCAGGGAAAAATCGGGAAATTTGAAAAATGGTCAGGAAAGTCAGGGAAAAGTCAAGGAATTTTTATAACGATACAAAACAAGACGGAATAAAGTATCCCCAGAAATTTTTTCCTTCCTCGCGCGGAAATTTTGATGAATGGAAATAGTAGGAAAAATTGTATAAATTATAAATGAAAAAGTATTCTCAAAAATCATTTTCTTTCGTCATTAATTCAGAGCATTATTTATTACATGCTTAAATAACCACTAATTCATCCTAATTTTAGTCAAGAATAATTTACAATTTGATCCGGAAAATTCAGGGATTTTTTTTTACTTCCATGTAGAATGTAAAAAAAATCGGTTCAAATTTGTTGTCCACTTGTTACTCTCTCAATTCATTCGAAATGAACCCGATATTTACTCGGTTACAGAATTCAAAGGATTTTACCGATTTTGGTATTCCGTTCGAGGAATTTAGGTCAACTCGGATCAACCAACGACGCGTAAGCCACAGTGTTTGTAATCGATCGTAAAAGCTTTGAATATTCCAAATCTGCCATTCGGAATACGGACCGTTGGTCAGTTAATCGTCGTTATTTTTTATTACAACAGAAAAAATGGAGCCTCTGGTCACGGAAAATACATAGTAATAATAAGAAGAAAAAAAAGATCAGGAAACTTCTTGACTGTTTTTACAGCGTGCGAAAAAAAAGTAGCAAAAACTGTTATTAAGGTGAAATGAAAGTCACGTGACCTCGATATGATTTACACTTGGAATTTTCAGACGCTAATTTCTCAGCCAAAACACATTCGATTGATGTGAAATTGATATAAGTGACGTAGACAAACTGAATGAAGGGCCTGCCAATCGTGGATTTTCGAATATCGAAAGACATACTCAGAACTTTGTGTAACAATATTGTTCTGTAACCCAAGGAGGTGCTGCCCCTCGTGGAGAGAGGCAGCACTTCCTTGGATTACAGAACAATATTGTTAAAAAACTGTTATTACGTCTCGATTTTCGAAAATCCACGATTGGCAGGCCCTTCATTCAGTTTTTTTACGTCACCGATGTCAATTTCACATCAATCGAATGTGTTTTGGCTGAGAAAATAGCGTTTGAAAATTCCAAGTGTAAATCATATCGAGGTCACGTGACTTTCATTTCACCTTAAGTTACTGCAGGAGATCTCAGGGAATCTGAAGAGAGTCATGGAGAATAAGTAATTGATATATTCAAAATAATTCAATAATGAAACAATAATTGAATTCGCGATTCGACGAAACAGAATCAGGAGCAGAAAAAAAAAATGAGAGATGAAAAACTTTTCAAGTCCTGGAAAAGCGAGACATAGCACATGATTTTTTTTTTTTTTTGTCTAAATTGAAAAAATTTAATTTTCATTATGAATTATGAATGAGCTGGGGGAAAAATGAGCTCTGGTAAAGATTGTCTGAGATCGCATAATCGAAGCGTGATTCGAATTTGATTTTGAGTTTCAGTCGTTGAGACGAGCTCGTCGTTTATACGTGTCAAAATGTTAGAAAATTTAACATTCTGAATATTATATGATTCCTGCCCGAGGGATGAGGGTTCAAAATTACCCGGTAAAATGTAGAGACTCTTATTTCTGCCTGGTATTTTCCTCTGGATTAATAATCCCGACCTAGGATATGACACTCTTTTCTAACGTCTCTCTGGTATAAATTCCTAATGAAATTTACAGCGAGAGAGTCACGTACTTATATATACGTATACCTGTCTACTACGACCCTGCACCAGTAACTACACCACCCCTACAAATAACGATCTAATATCCTTCAGTCATCAAGAATAACGAACGTCGGGATATTTTAGGTCTTGGAAATTGATTAAATTTTTCAGATTTTACATTACTAATCTCAGGATCTCAATGTATCCATTCAGAATCTTCTGAAATTCCAATTTATTTTACTGAGTCAATTTTACATAATGAACTACCAACAAGGCTTTTTTGTTATCGTTTCTGATTCTCAAAATCGTTGTACTCGAAACCAACGGGATATCAAAAATCGCACGTGATTAGTCATTCACAGTAACTCAAAGAACGTATGAAAAAATCGACGACCCTTTCAGTTCATATTTTCGGGAGGGCAGTGTCTGAAACAGCGTCGGTCGGTAATTGGTCGGTAATTGGTCGGTAATCAATCAACAAACTCATATGTGTGTTTAGTAGTCGTCTGAAATTTCAATAACGTTCATTAAGAAGGATTTCCATAATAATTAACTACTATTAAATTAACACTAGAGGGTTGCTGATGTTTTTTTTTTCAATATTTTACTTCTCTCGTTCTCAGAATTGTTAGATATTAAAAATCGCACATGATTGGTTGTTCACAGTAACTCAAAGTAAGCGTAAAAAAAATCTACGACCCTCTCAGTTGATGTTTTTGGGAGAAAAGTGTCCAAATAGCCTCGGTCGGTAACTAGTCGGTAATTGGTCGGTAATCGGTGAACAAGGACGTGATATTTTCCGGTATGATCGTGTTTTCACTGTTTTCTTTCTAATTACAGAGCTTGAATTATCTGACTGAACAGCTTGAGGTATTCTGTAGATATTTTTCAATTCTGAAGCTCATCAGCGACTGAATTATTGGGAATCTTGTCTCGGATTCCTGCGGTACTAAACTATAAGATGCATTCAGTACTTAGAGCGTCATGGGAATTTCAAATTACTCGACTCAGTACATGGAGGCCATTTCCCGTATGGTATATCCACTATACGTATACATGATATACAACTATACAGCTATGTACGTCAGTATGTGTGTACATACATACCCAACGAACAGATGTGAATATATAAACGCGTCGTTTGGTGGCAAATGGAGGGATGATCCTGAGGGGGTGGTATGTACCACGAGGAGGAAATAGAGAGGCACATATGTACAGAAACGAGATAGGGAATCAGGTCACAGCGACCCAACCAACAGTCCCATCACGTTTGCTAGCTAGACTTTCGTATTAAACCGACCTCAAGTTAAGGGTCGGAGTACACACGTATTTACCGCTACGTAACCTATGGTAAAACTATAAACTAGTATTTACAGTACGAGAGTGGGCGAGGGCAATAAAAAGGTTACTCGTTAACCGAAACGAAATAAAACATAGGTCTGCACACTCTCAACATTCTGTCTGATTCGAGGTTCAAAAAAAAAAAAAAAATCACGTTCACGTTGTTCTATATACATACCGACTCTGATTCGATTTCACTCAGGCCAGAAACTTTGGAAATTAGTCCGACCGAGGGGCTGGTTTGAAATAAGAGAAAGAATCGCTTCGAAGTCATGAAAAATCACTTGGAAATTCATCCAAATCACTAGAAATCAGCTAAAATTGTTCAAAATCATTTGGAAACGATAAAAAAAACAACAACAACAAAAACAGCGAAAATTATCCAGAATTGCATACATGAAATCATATGGAATCACGGAATCACTTCTACACTGAAAGTTTGAGTGAGTGAGCCCCTCGAGTCCGACCCTCTTGTGGCCAGAATGATTCGAAAACGTTTTTGACTTGTCAACATTACAGTTATAAAGTCAGCCAGATTTTTCTCAGAACGACTACAAATGGATTGGCATAATCATGAACAAATTTACAGATTAACATTATAATCGGTACAGAAAAGTATTCCTAACGCCTAAACAGAAAGTTAGACTGTCCAGTCCGCAGACAGTGCGCAAAGTGATCTATTCCCGCACTGCCCGAACCGTTCGGGTATCTTCGGCCGCTGCGCGCGCACCTATCGTGCGGGTTCTCATCCTGTTTACGTTTGAATGCAGCAGTCGTCAGAAATTGATATTCTCCCATCTCCCCTGGGTCATATTTAGCATATTTTGTGTATTTTATCGATGGTCATAGATTCATGTATTTCGATCCGATTGGTTAACTGATCAGGAGGTTGTGTAATTTAGGAATCATCGTACATACATACTCGTGCTGTGTGTACGCGTTGAATAATCAATCGATTGTCAAAACCGAGAATAATGGCGAGTAAACGGTTACCCCAGTTTCATTATGATCGGTATACATATGTAAATTGATAAGTCGCTGCAAGGTTACTAGAGTGGAATTAAAATGTCACTAACATAAGGCAGGTATTAAAACCACATGCGGATCATTTACCTGACTCAAAATTTAATCACGCTAATTAATGCCGTTTGTTCTCTCCGTACCCCGACAGAATGAATTTTTCATTTCGTTCCTACTTTTTTTATTCTATTGATTCGAAGAGAATGAAAAATCCCCCCCTTCGAATTAAAGATCAATTGGAATGATAATTCATGAAAATCTTTATGTGTCATGTATTTTGTATTAAATATTTGAATAATTTATATTATCTTTCGTTATTATATCCAATTTTGTTTTTTAAAATCTCGAAACGTTTCCATATTCTTAAGAATTTATTCTTCATTCGTTGATTGTTGTTTATCGTTTACTTTTTGTATTTAAAATTCTAGGCATACCGAATCTCCTAAGCTATATTATAATTAGGATAGGGTAACGATAATAGGTATAAATCATTTCATCGCATACTTCAATCATGAATGAATGCATTAATCGATTTAAAAAAAAGCCAGATTTGTTTTGTTTAATCATAATATGTACAGTGTCAAGAGCTTATTGTTATGTAATTCTCTTTATTCGTGTCTTATGTCTAACCTTCACAGCGCTAGCTATCAAAATGTCGATTATAACCACGAGGATATATCATTAATTAAATTATTATCCAATCTTGAATGATTATGACAGTTTTTCACAGTAAAAAACTAAGCAAAATATAATGTCAGAGTGCAGTAAATTCTTTCTATGATTTATGGATTATAGATTCAGCCGCGGGTTAATCTATGTATAATTACACAAAGGTAATATTTTGATGGTGGATAAATTATCTCGTTTTTAAAAATGTGAGAGAGAATTTGGGATTCTACTGTTGTAGGCAAGGAAGAGGAGCGGATAATGTTCCAGCAGATGCAATCCATGGCGCAGAAGCAGGTTCTTAATTAATACTCTAAACTGAGATATATATATATTTATTATATATATATTCATATAATTGTTTGATTATATTACTATATACAATTATATCTGTATTATACATTTATCCATTAATTTATTCAATGTTTGACTGTATATATATATACACTAGTCGCTTGAGTAGTTTGTGCTATGTGGCTCCTATCGTTACACCTATTACAATATTTTATTTTATCGATAAATTCATTGTCAAAATTCAATTTACTCGATTAATCAGATTTATTAAAATTTCGCTGTTCGCATGACACGAATCTAATACCAATGATTTTCAAACTGTTCAAACGTTTTCGTTCTCTCTATATATGTATAAAATTAAAAAAACTTTACAATTCTGTACATTTCTCTCTTTCTCTCTCTCTCTCTCTCTCTTTGTTTTTTATTTTTATGAAAACTGAATTTTTTGACACCCCTTGGGGTATTCGATCTTTATAAAATAATGCATTATTCACCTGCATGATTTTTCTACATATAAAAATCCGTTTATAACGCTATGTGAAACACAGATTGAATGTTTGTAATTATACTATTTTTTTCCCCTTTTTCTACACTACATTATTTTATGCAAATACACTTTCTCAACTCTTGATAATTGGTACTTCATCAGGTGTCGATTTTTATGCGAGAAACTATGAATCTTGAAGGAGAAAAAAAATGATAGGAGCCACAGTAAGAGCAGAAAAAAAAATTTTAGTGCCTATGTGTATCATACATTATTCATACTCGCACATTCATCACCATACCTATAGGTATATGTGTGTATATACATTTTTCATCGATGTGTAGAATTACGAAGTAGCGCTTCATTGACACTTTCAAATGATTGAAAGTGAGTATATTTATAACTAGAACCACAATTAATTTGAGAGAAAAGAAAAATTAAAAGTAGATGAAATTAGATTTTATCAATCAGCTCTTCGTGTTGCCTATACCTGCATAAATATCAATATTCATGTATTCATTGACACGATACATAAATATTATATATGTGTGCGTTAATGATCATTCATTAAGATATTCAATGACAAAAAAGAACAGAACATCTCTTGCATCGTTTATTTACAGACATGAAGTCGGTGAAGTGGGTCAAAAATGTTTCCAATCCACCAAAAATTAGCATAAATATCAAAGTACCAGTTTTTGACACTCATTTGCATTTAAAAAAATTGTGACTTTTAGTCGTTAAATAATTTTCGCACTTTTTACACTCAGTTAGGACTAAACTTTCTGTAGAATTTTTTTGTTTGGTGTCACTAACACACTGTTCCTAATCAAGTCAGTGGGTTCCGAGAAAGAGGAAAGTGATTAGTCTTCACTTGCCAAGGTTTCTTTATTCTTGAATAAATTACCATTATTTATGAAGTTAAGTCACTCTCTTGGGCGTCTTTTGTCTAGCTTGAATCGTAACTTGATTTTTAATCTGGTAGGTATATGAAATTAACGATCAAGGGATGGTAGGGAACTTTTAAATTAGACTTTGAAAAGATAATTTATAGAAGATCGGGGGCTTCTTCTGAATTATATGAAAAAAAAAAAAATAAATAAATAATAACTATACCGAAAATCTCACCGTCTTCGTGTCTGACATGATTATTATTAATTTTTGTTGATTTCCTTACTTTGAAGAAAAAAAAAAACAATACCATTTTTCTATTCCTCTGCATTTTCGTGAACGCCTGTTAGCCTTAGGTTTTAGGTGGAGTCAACGTGGCTTTATGTGGCATCCGAAATACCTATTCGAAGGAACTTTTGAGATTCTTTTTCTACTTACAATTTATACGGATTCCTTTGAATATGAATTACACAGCACTCACTATACATGAATGTTTGTGAAAATTTTATACTCACCATATTCAAAAGTTATCTATTTTTTATTAATTTTTTTTTTTTTTTTTTATCGAAACCTGTCTATTAGTTGAGGTCAATAATCACATACGTTTATTGTCGATGAATAGCACCACTACCCACCTCAAACACAAGTTCATAATATTTCCCTGTCTGTTTATTCAACCCCTTGAGAGTCATAAGGTCGAACTTTTGAGCCTGTGTACCTTCTGAGCGGGTGATCCTACGGGAAAAATGGTGGGAAACTTTTTTGTAGATAATTTCAAGACCTTCAAAATTAGTTATGATCATTTTTCACCTGGGAGCAACCGGAAGTGAGAAAACACTAAAATGACAGAAAAATAATGACAACTTTTCATTTCGATTGACATTTTTTTGTTAAATCTTTGAGAATCGGAAAAAGAAATTTTTTTCGAATAACAAAATATTGAAATTATCAATTTATATTTATTGAAACATATATTTTTTTGTTCTATTGATTTTTATTGACTGCAAAATTTTATTGTTCTGCAAAATTGACTTGAATTTGTCGAAATATTGAAAATAACGATCGATCGATACATATTTATTATTGATATTAAAAAAATATGATCGCTAAGGTATAGCTGGACGTTGGATTTTTATTATTATCAGTTTTCACTCGATTATTTTCTAGCCCCAAAAACAAACCCTTTTCGAACCACCAAACATTAGCCTTTACTCATTATCTTACAATGAACCGCATAATGTTGCAGAAATTGATTGAAAGAGGAAAGAATACCGTTCATTTTCTTCACTATCACTATTCTATAACACAGGACATATAGTTTCTTTTCAATCCACAAATTGATTGAATTTTGAAATTATTTGATGAAAACGAGTCATATTGATAAGAAGTAATAATTTGTTTGGTAGAAAAGAAAAATAAAGATAGAAAAAAAAATTGCAAAGGAAGAAAAGAGAGAGAGAGTAGTAAAATCACACATATTGAAAAAAAAAAAAAAAAATGTTATTCATTGCTGTTCGGATGCGTGGAATGAGCTGCTTTGGATGTGTAGGTGGTAAGATGATAGCGACCCTCGCGGGAATACCGCCCACATCCGCCTTTTCTTCACTCACCCCGACATCTCAACAAAACCAAAAATTGCCACCCAGAGAACTACGAGCGCAGTCCCTTCCACGGAGGACTGATCAGGTACACTTTACATTACAAAAAAAAAAAGAGAAAAAATTTGATAAAAAAAAAAAACCGTAATAAATCTTAATAAACTCACCTAGTGTAGGCGAGTGGAACGCGGCGACCATCGACATCACACACAATTTTATACAATTTTTAATCGGAATCATTACCCGACGAATTTTCATTCTTAATTTATTTTATTTTATTATTTTTTTTTTTTTTGATCAATTTTGAATAATCGTCAAGTAGGGCTGTGATGTCGCCGCGTTCTGTACTCGACATTCGTGTTTAGTTGATAAATTTGAGGACCGATTGATTTGACGCAGAGTCGATATCGGATCAGATAAATTGAAATTAATTTTCTTTTTTTTTCTCGCGTTTTACTGTGATCTAACAAACTAACGGGTTTTGTGTCCCTTTGATACTGACAATGAGCATATTTGACAACTAATTGACAATAACATGATTGAGCATTTGCTAATTCTTTAATAATCTATACAATCGCTAACTTTCTTAAGGTGAAATGAAATTCACGTGACCTCGATATGATTTACACTTGGAATTTTCAAACGCTTTTTTCTCAGCCAAAACACATTCGATTGATGTGAAATTGATATCAGTGACGTAGAAAAACTGAATGAAGGGCCTGCCAATCGTGGATTTTCGAATATCGAAAGACATAATCAGAATTTTGTGTATCAATATTGTTCTGTGACCCAAGGAGGTGCTGCCCCTCGTGGAGAGAGGCAGCACTTCCTTGGATTACGGAACAATATTGTTAAAAAACTGTTATTACGTCTCGATTTTCGAAAATCCACGATTGGCAGGCCCTTCATTCAGTTTTTCTACGTCAACTGATATCAATTTCACATCAATCGAATGTGTTTTGGCTGAGAAAATAGCGTTCGAAAATTCCAAGTGTAAATCATATCGAGGTCACGTGACTTTCATTTCACCTTAAGCTTTGATAAAATCTGCAGATGCAGATGTAAGAACTGAAAGAAAATCACCGAGTTTCTATACGAAATTGCCAACTCTTCACGTTTCCTCTATGTCTCTACGACATGTCGCCTTTTTCGTTCATAATTTTTTCGTTGATTTTATAGGCACAAAATTGTTTACACTGCAGACGAACTGATAAGACAATTTTTATTATTTTTTTTTTCTCATTCTAAGCAGACACAGACACATTTATAATGTAGAACAACTCGTTCAGATAATCGGTATTTCAATGATTTCTTACTCATTTGGAAATCGTAGACTCGAATTAGTAAGTTTCTAAATAATAATATACCTACGCGATAATTAAACATCGAATATTAATATGAATAAAGAAAATTAATAATTTGAATAAAAAATCTCAATATTATAAAACCATAGATAGATTTTTTCTCCATTTTATAAATTCAGGAATTGAAAAATTGATATCTAAGCTAATTGTTAAAAATTATAAGATTTTTTTTATACAATAAGTGAATTTAATTATTACTCAGTATTCGATCATCGAGTCAATTATTATTTATGGAAAAAATACTGATCGTAGTGTATGACCCTCCCTAATTAATTCGACAGAACGATTTATAAAAATTATTTGAAAAAAAAAACGTTTTCACTAGGTAGAGAATTTGAAAGTTATCCACGATTCTATGATCTTATTACGTAAAACCATACTCTTATCACACACACGTGACCACATCTTCGTACCGCATCATAAGAATATCGTTACAAACCGAGACTGAGGGGAGACCGGGGGAAAATTAATGAATGACGTATAAAAAAGGAAACGAAAAAAAAAAATAAAAAATTCCAATGTTTTATATTTTACCGGTCTCCTCCCCCCCCTCACTCTAGACATCAACCTTTATGTTCAATTAAATGTACATGCCATGTATATCATACGTCCCACATACCACGAGCCATGACTATCAATATTATATACGGAATGTTTAACCCTGCACTGTTATATATTATACACCCTCTATTTTTCTGCTGTTATACATCTATATATCACTGAATGTCGATCATTGTTACTGTTATGATTATCATTATTATTAATATTAATTATTATTATTATTATTGTCATTTGTCATCAAAATTCTGGGTGCAAATTGGACTCGAGAATGACTCTGAATATCGTTGGCTTTGGCCAATGAATTTTTTCAAACGATCTTTTCGATCCCAATTTGTGCGAAATAATTATTTTTATTATTCTATTCGTTATTATGTTATCAATCATCGTTACTGATTAATCATTCATACATATATACATCATGTACATTATCCTCTGTATACATATATGTTCATGTACCCAAATAACGATAATTATTCTAATTAAGATTTTCTAGAAGTATTAATCTAGAAATGATTATTACTTTAGCTTTGCGAAATTTTTCTCAAACTATCGATAATCTGATATAAATTGATACAGTAATTATATGGTTGGTTTTTTATTTATTGGAAATAATATTTATCACATTGATGATAGTTTGAGAAAATTTTATACTTTGGTTAGATCTTGTCCATTTGGCGTTTACGTGCGATTATTATATGATAAAAAAAAAAAAAATAGGTAGATAAATTTACCTTATATAATTAAAATTTTTTTAATAAAAACTTTTCAATTTTTTTCACGATCATATTACGATAAAAACAATTGATAATGATTAACAAAAGAAATAAATATATTGATAAATTGTATCTGACAAGCCAAAAAGAAAAAAGTTTGAAAATGTGTGAAAATGAAACTGCTAAATTTCATCGACCGATTATATAAGCAAAATAAGATTCTGGAATTGACTATCAAAAAGAAACTAATGAAAAAAAAAACTTGTGAAAGTACGAAATTTACAATCAAATTAACGTTTTCAAAATGAAATTTGAAAAAAAAAAAACGTTAATGAATCAGATATAAAGTAAAAAAAAATCTGAACAACATTATTCTAAAAATGAAAACCAAAAAAACATTGAAATTGTTTTTGGTGTGAAAAAAAAAAAAAGAAAAAATTGAGAAACAAAATTGAAAAGAACAGAAAGAAGATAGAAAAACAAAAAAAAACAAACGTCGCAGAGATGGACAATGTCAGCCGTGCGTCGCGGTGGCGAAAGAACTGCGGCGGCGCCCGGCGCCGATCAACATGAATTTGAAAGAAAAAAAATCATAAAATCGAAATATTGAAATATTGAAATACCGCAATATTATCAATGAAATGAATCAACGAGTGTTTATACATAACAAGTGACACAAAAAACGTGAGGATAGATAATTATAAAAAAAAAAAAAAAAAAAAAAAATGAGAAGATAACAGAAAAAAAACAATCTTGATAAAAATATATGGTTCAGAAAACCGGAAGAGAGGTGCAGGAAGCCCGGCGGAGCGTCGCTTTTCTTTCGTCAACCAAAGGCGTATTTTTGCCCGTACACCAACTTCCGCTTGATCCTTAATTAATTCCACCTCCTCTGCGCCAAGAACCGTAAAAAAAAAAAATGTATACACATAAATTTTTTTCAACCTGTGTAAAACGTAAATTTTTCTTCTTCGTTTTCTATGTATATATGAAAAAAAAGTGCTGTTTTTTAGCCTCTAATTCATTTTCGGTTGTATGAATAAATTTTTATATCCAAGCTTATCAAAATGAAAAAAAAATAAATCGTTCTTCAAGGCGCAGAGAAGGAAGGCGTTTCACGTTTTGGAATATATACATATATGTATAAAAAAAATGATAATAATAAACCCAGAACCCACCGGGCTTCGATTAACTCTGGTATTGCTTGTTAAGGAGCTCAAAGCGACGAACGAGACGCTGAAGAGCCTCCAGACCCAGTTGGAGCTCGCCTACGCCAGTACAGCTTCGTCGGGAGCTCCCGTAGCCGGAGGTATATCGTCGGGTACCGGAAGCATGAACACCGGAACAATACTCGGCGGTAGCGTCGCCGTCCCCGGTGGAGTTCCGGGAAGTACGACCCTGACCGCTATTTTAGAGACTAAAGACGCCAGGATTCAGACACTCGAGAAGGAGATAGGACTGCTGGAGGCCGAGCTGCAGAGGATCAGAGAGTGCGGTGGAAAATTGAGGGAACAACTCCTAAGAGCCACCGCGGTACCGAGCGGAATCAATCCGAACCACAGCAACCAGGGAAACGTCGGTAACCTGCAGGCCAATCATCATTCAGGTATCAATCTTCAGGGATCAAACATTGTTAACTCGTCGACCACCTGCCAGTCTCCATTCTCGGCTATGAACGCCTTCAACCAGTCTACGCTCGTCAAAGGCTCGCAGCATCCCGTGTCCCTGGTTCCCGCGGGGAATCACTCGACTTTGACTAATTCGTTGCTTGCCGGTTCGACAGGTCTCGGTTCCTGTCTTGCCGGCATTTCAGCCGGGGTCACTACCGGCGTTTCCAATCCCTACACCGAAAGATACGCCGCCGATAACAAGATATCGTCACATCTCGGTAACTCGCATCAGCACCAGCACCAGCATCAGCATCAGCATCATCATCATCAGCATATGAACAAGCAAATCGAATCTTCGGCGGCTGCCGCGGCCGGAGCGCTCGCTCTTCATGCTCATACCTTCAACAAACACGACATGAACTTCAAACGACAAGTAAGTTTCTTCATCAACAACGTCCGCATCGAAAAGAATGACGTCGTGTAGAGAAAAAGGCAGATTGTTCGGTGTGTAATAGAGAATATCAAATTTATATGAATATATACGAGAATGGAACGGTAAACACGAAGAAGATGTCACTGATCAACGAGGAACAGGACGAGAGGATGCGATACACGCGATTTTAACTACCTGCGATCGACGCCAGCGCTCGGAGTGGCGAAAAAGAAACACTTTTCGATGGAACAAGAGTAAAAAGAAGCATTGAAAAGTGCGACTTTTTGTCACTTGTGAAGTTGAAGTGAGAGAGAGCCACATCCACATCCACATCGAGCGATCTGGGACACTGAGAGTCCTTCTTCTATATCTGAACCTTTTATCCTTATCCGTTGTCGTCTATATTTACTTGGCTCTCTCAGGTTTAATCCTGTGTGACTGGGGGATAACGTTTCATCTTGATCATCTTGACCTGAATCTCGGATGCTCTTTCCTTGTGAAATGGATAAATAAAACAGGCAGGAAAAGAAGACGACAGTATCTCGACGTACTTGTTTATTCTCGACCGTGACAAAATTGAACCTCCTCAAATTTCAGACTCTTAAATTACACTTGGAAGTTTTCTCTTTGAAACCTTCTTTCAAGACTAAGTCTACCTTCATCTCATTTTATAATTCAATGCCAGAAGGTCAAAGGCTGTTAGTTTTTCACACAGTGCAGTGGATTGGTCCTTGAAACTTCCATGAAGCAGGCACTTTACTATTCTCTTCCGTCCTATCATCTCTTCATCCCTCTGCAGATCCTGATCGTCTCAAGAGTGGAAAGATTAATGGTCTCCTCTCTATGATACAGTCCATATAAACAAGCTTGTATGAGGATCGATGAAAAACTTTTTTTAATCACCTCTTCTTTTTTTACAACAAAAAAGCAAACGTTATTCTGCGTAGGAAAAATCCCAAGACGTTCAGAAATTACATAAAAATTTCTGATTTTCACTGTTAAATAATGTCTGCATTGTGGAATAATGGATTTATCGCCCGAAGAAACAGAGCTTGAAATTATAGTACAATGAAGTTATGAAGAGAGACTCGGTAGAGTCTCGCGCCAAGTACATTATGAATTGATAGACAGTTTTTTTTTTTATTTATTTATTTTGTCGTATGTGTTAGAGATGTTTATTGATATGGAGAACGGCATCGTGCAGTGTAGATTTTTAGCACCTTTTATCTATAAAATACAGTAACATTGAAAGTATATATTTCTAGCCATAATACCTATTACTGACCTTATGTACTTGAACCTGATGAGTTTCGAGTTCTGAATAACAAATCATATACACGGTACAAAAAAAAGTC
Organism: Euura lappo; assembly: GCA_018257835.1. Classification (NCBI taxonomy): domain Eukaryota; kingdom Metazoa; phylum Arthropoda; class Insecta; order Hymenoptera; family Tenthredinidae; genus Euura; species Euura lappo. The sequence continues at coordinate 47,575 of JAEUYN010002121.1, read as the reverse complement.
TTTTTGAAAGATTTCTAATCAATATCACAGAATCAGGAAAGAGAGACTTGTTCATTTATTTCGACTTCAGTTGACTTGATTCAGGAACTCGATATTCACAAGATTGATGATTGATTGTGAGTAGGAAAAAAAAGGATTTCATGAAAAAAAGACAGATAATCGCGTTTGATTCTACTCTAGGTGGATTTTAAATGAAACTTCCGTTACCTAATTACTATGCTGCACAAGGATTGAATACATTTCAAATTCTAGAATCTATATTTCTATATATATGTAAAACAACAAAAGAAAGCCCCCCCAAAAAAAAGGTAAAAATTATATGAATATCCAGATATTATAGGTGAGATTGTCTCTAAAGGTTGTTGAATATTAGATAATTATTGTCAATGTTAGAAGACTACTATTTTAAACTACAGACAGAAATTCTTATAGTCGACAAAAGTGTTGGAAACTAAAAAAAAAAAAAAAAAGGATGATAGGTACAAATAATTTATTTTTCTTCGAAACAATCAGAATATATTTTTTGTAAACTGACCGGTTGACAAAGTCCCTTCGTGTGTACGCTTTCTCGATTCAATTAGACAAATTCAATGTGTTCTATAGAAGCTGTGTGTTAAAAATTGAATTAAATTAGAAAAAAAAAAGTTAAAATTATGAATTTAAAAAAAATATATATATATATATAATATGAAAAGCATCACAAACATATTAAAGTTACATTAAACAATGGAATATTATAACATAGATGCTTGATTGAAATTCCCGAAATAAAATATGAATATGAACTTCCAAAATTCTCTTCCATGAAAAAAAAAAAATAATAATAATAATAATAATGATAATTAAAATTCTGTACATATAACTATAATTATATAAAATATAATTCAATTCGAGAATCTATATAATTATATACTTTATTATAGCGCTTGAGATAACATTTTGATTCAAATGATACGGTTTGAAAATTATCTTTACTAAAAAATTATCTAACTAACTAACAATAAGTTCAAGTTTCTTTCATTCGTTTCTATTTCTTTTATTAATCGATTGTTAGTTATTCGTTTTTCCATAAGAACAATTTTTTTGTTTTTTTGTTTTTTACCCTTCAAATATTTGAATTTTCCTCTTTACATACATTGATCTCATAAAACCAGGTAAGAATAATTTTCTACAATGTCTCAAGTGCTATGTATAGAATAATAATAATAATTGATATTGATAAAGAAAATAAAAAATATATATATATATATACATAGAGTTGAAAAAAAAATAACGATGAAGGGTATTGGAATTGTGTACAAAAAAAAAAAAAAAGAACCTGCTAAAAAATATAACAAAACAAAATATATAATGCATAAATAGAAAGAAAAATTATTTAGATGAATTAAACGTACCTAAATATTAGGCCTTAGAAACTGTTGACCCTTGAAATGTCTAAAGATGTTAATGTACAGAGGTATTAGTGGAAAAAAAAAGGAAAGAAAGAAAATTAACAAAAAATATAAATAATAATAATAATGTAGTGAATTATAAAAGAATAATAGCAATCATTAATTAACTAGACTACATCCACTCTACAAGAGACATATAATATACTTGAAACTGCCTAACACACACATATTTTCATAGACACGATATCTTATATCCAATCTTAATATACCTAGAATTGAAGGAAGGAAGTTTTTTTTTCTCGGTGATTAATTACTAATATAATTATTATACAATAATAAAATCGAATGAATATACACTATACCTACATGATGATATATTATCGATTTTTATTTAAAGTACAATCTACATATATTCTTCATAATTTATATTAATACACCTACCTAAATACCTGTCGCTTTGATAAACATGCAAATGACGATAGGAAAAAAAAAGATTATTATCGATAATTTTATCTAGTCATAATTTTAGAGGGTGGACTCCACAGGTTTTTTTGTTTTCTTTTGTTAACCCCCCCAAAAAATAATAAATACCCCCCCCCCCCAATATTGTCACGATAAAAAAGGGTAATTATTTTTATTTTTTTTTAGAAAAAAATATCACAGCCAGAGAAATAAATCAGCATGTAATTGAAATCAGGTTTATTTTTTGAAAGTATATTATATGACCTATAAATGTGATGACGATAAGAGAAATATGGTATGTAAGTATTAATAGCTGTAGATGTCGATTTGAAAGAAAAAGGAAGATAAGAAAATATCAAATCAATATATATGCGAATTATCTGTAAACCACACTCGTCTTCTTTTGCTCAATTAATATATATACATGCATAATTATATATTGTATAAATAATAATGATATATATATATATACTCTTAATATTTAATAATATGATTATTATGTTCTATACTTTATACAGAGCAAAGTTTAGTGGAAAATTTTTTACCCTCACGAAGCTTCGTCATGATTCGTTATTAACCATAAATCCCCCGATCTTAATGATAATATTGTAATTATAAGAAAAAAAAAACGATTAATGAAAATATGGAAAAATATAATTGACATCTATGGCTCCGAACTCCTGCAGTGTCATGCATAAATTGTGTACATATATATAATCATGAATAATGAACAAACCTTCCGCTAATTAAGTATCCAATTTTTTTTTTTTTTTACCTTTTTAAAAATTATATTCATCTAAAATTTACGACGAAAAAATAAATAAAATCCCAACTCATATAATTTTACCACCTTACATCTATCGCAGCTCAAATTCACTTCACTTCTTTCGCATCATATGAAAAAAATTGTACCTATATCACGTGTTTGATAGTATCACTAATATTCTCTCTCATATTAATTAATTGATTTAAATCTTTTTTTTTCATATTCTTTCCATTTATCATTTCATTCACCACCATCGGATATCTTTTTATTTTCTCTTCTCTTCACGCAACGCCACAGCACTGCACCAGCATGATATATCTTCGACGCGCATGCCGCATGACGTACAGTAATAATTATTCTTGTTATGTAAAAAAAATAATAATAATAATGATAACAAAACTACAAATTTTCGAATATTTTTTTTTCAATCAGATTTTTATTTTCATATGTTTTAAAAGAATTTCCAATAAATTCGGATCTATATCGGTCAGAAAGAAATTTGTAGTTTTTCTTTCCAGTAAAAAGTTACACGCTTTGGTTTGTCTACAATTTATTATACATCGGTTATTAGATTTCGTTTTTCAAATTCTATACGTACGCATATTGAAATTACTTATTCTGCAAGAAATAATGTACAGTTGCTTTGAGTTATTTATCATTTAAACTATGATCGGTTTTTAAGGGATAATTCTTCTTTATGGCTTTTTTAAATCACTTTTCCCATAACTAATTAATTAAATTACTTGAGCTTCAATTGAGCTAAAAATATTAGGCTTAAATATAAATTAGTCGACATTATTATTGTTATTGCCTTAGAAAACTATTTACTGCTATCTATAAAAACTTACAGCAACTAATTATTTATTCAAATGGTATCGAGAGAGATAATTTTTTTTTCTCATGCTTCTTTTGAAATCTTTCGATAATGATGAATATTAATTATTTAAATGTAAACGTAACGTGATTAAGTAGAGTAATATTTTGTCGTAATGTTAAAAAAGTATATAAAAAAAAGTATCTTATTACTCGAATTCTGTTAAGGGCCGGATTTGTAATTTTGGCCTGTATATATAAAGTAGTTAGAAAAATAACAAATATATATATTTTCGTAGATAAACCAAGTGTAAACTTTTTATTTATCTATATATTCATTTATTTGTCTATTCATAGCGATATAAGGTGTAATTTTAGTGATTAAGGATAAAATTAGGCTAGTTATTAAGTCAGTATAGTAGATAAATATCTCAACTCCGTTGTTATTTCTGAACAGATTAACAATCTAAAAAAAAAAAAAAAATGTGTTACTTTAACTTGAAGCAAATCTATGCAGTGATTTTTTCTCTTTACTCGATCATTAGAACTAAGACGGAGTTGGGTATAATTACGTGTAAAATTATTCAAAGAAGAGGAGAAAGTAAGATAAAAAAAAAAAAAATTAGCGAAAGAATAAAAAAAAAAAAGGAGAAAAGCATTTTTTTAATCGTAACCCATATTTTAGCTTTCGGAAGAGGTAAGGAATCTCTCCCGGTGAACAAAAACCATTATTCCAAATTTTATTACCGTTGAAAATTTGGTGTTCTGTAGTTTCTATATACATACCTATATAAAGTCTGTGTAGCCCCAAGTTTTAAGGGAGTATTAGGGTAATCATGAAGGGGGGACAGGGGTTTTCAAGAAGTAGAAAGTATTATAGAAAATCAAAGTTTTACGAGACAAAAGAAAAACGAAGAAAAAACTTTGAATTTCAAAAATACTTTTATCCCAGCATAAACACCCCGCATATAATAGAAAATCGTGCAACGTTTCATGGAGAAAGAAAAAAAGAAAAATCATTCATACAGTCACTTGATATGAAACGCAAAAGATTAAATGAAATGAAGAGAAGAAAAAAAGTTGATGGACATGTTACTGTCATCTCTATCATTATTACATATATATTTTTTTTAATAATATTTATTTTTCCAATTTTACGTATCCTACATCCATATGTAACTATATAATGAGATGTTAGCTAGGAATTAGTGAACACATTCGCTTTAACTATGAACGATACGAGGTTCGAAATTTTGAAAATCAAAATTTGGAACTTTGGAAATGCACAAAAAGAAAAAGAAACCCTCGCACATACAGACAATTAGTAGATTATGTATACATAGATACTCGTACCTATTTAACTGAAGAGAACAAGAAAAAAAATTAGACACATGATCTACTGACACTTTTACGTATTTTGTATCTTGAATTGAATTTATTATTGAATTGTACCTAAACACAAAAGTTGCATTACATCAGACTCGTTGGTCGTTACACGTTGTCTTTTAATTAGTGGTCTGCATGCCCAACTGCGTCCGAATACATCGACATGAATAATCATGTTCTGCTTCCTGCTCAGGAGGTTGAAGAAAAACGGGCAGTTTATCGATAAATAAATTTACTTCTAGGATGTACTAATGCGGTGTCGACATGTTCGGACGTAGAAGAGACCGTGTTTCGTGTTATTTGGAAACCTTGTCATTTCGCACACTGACAAAAGTACCTCGATGGTAATTATTTTTCACAGCTGGACGAGTTCAGAGCCGAAGTACAACGCAGGGATCAAGAGATACTGGGAATGTCGGCTAAGATGAAGACCCTGGAAGAACAGCATCAAGACTATCAGAGACACATCGCTGTCCTCAAGGAATCGTTATGCGCCAAGGAGGAACATTACAACATGCTTCAAGCTGACGTAAGAACTTCGAACTCTGTGTCCGATCGATTATTCAAATAATAAATTACTGTCATTACATTACATAATTAAGGTCGAAGAAATGCGGCAAAGACTCGAGGAGAAGAATAGACTCATCGAGAAAAAGACACAAGCCGCTATGCAGGCTCAACAAGATCGTAATAGGATGAATACCGAGCTCACGGAGATCAAGGATCACATGGACATCAAGGATCGTAAGATCAACGTGCTTCAACGTAAGGTAAGTGTCTAATTTCTCTCTCTTCATCCAGCACAGAGACAAGCTGCAGGTGTTTTGATCACCGTTTGCTTCAACGCAAATAATCCAATGATGGTTCTCGTTTCTTTCAATTACGTCGAAGAACCTTTCCACTGGTATCTTCGATCCTCTTCTTCTATTTTCGACACAGATTGGTCTGTATTTCGTATGAATTCTGTCCAAAGTTTGATCTTGATTGATTGAAATGGTCTGTTCGAACTCTTCGGTTATTCCCAGCTCCTAGTGGATTCTGGCTATTTATGGAGCACTTCGTCGTATTCGTATAGGAATGTTAGACACCAAGGCGAAAAATCCTGTCGACAGTATTTCTATATTTTTTTATGTAAGCTATAAGTTAATTTTTTAGACAGCTTAGTTCCTATATTTCTAGTTATAATTTTAGTTTTATTCATTTATGTCTGTTTCGATTTCTTTTTATTTAAGCTTTGTCATATTATCACCTCTAGGTTTAATCAATATCGTTTCGTATTTCCACACAATTATTTATAATTTATATACTTATTCCATCAAGACCGAAGTTTATACAATTTTATTCCTTTTATGTGTATGCATATAGGTATCGCTATTCATTATTGTTTAGCTTTACTGTACTTTATGCACTTAATTTAAAATTAATCTAATTATTCCAACGTTAATTTTATCGTTTGTATATCCATGTATTTTATGTGTACCTACTGTTTTAATTATTTAAACACCCTGAGCCCTATTTCCAGATTATATTTATTTTACTGTTGAAAAAAATTGTTTCTATTTTTTATGTACTATGTTTTACTCCTTTAGTTGAACACAGCTTATGCTTCCAGCGGAGAAATTAATTCACTCGAAGCCGTCTTTACTAGCGTGAAACGCAATATATCCCATTTTATACTTTGTGTTACGGTGACTCTCAGCTCTGCATCTTTATGAGACCGTACACTATTGTAAAACGTTCAAGGTGCTACAATTTGGCTATAGAATGTTATAAAATGTCTACATCTCGTCTCGGTTTAACTACTAAATCATAATTATGCCCGTATCATTGCGTGGCAACACAGGGTTTGACTTCGACGGTAAACTAGTTTAGCATCCATTACCATTACCGGTACGATGACCGGTGATAAATCTTCAGTATCCTTAATACGGTACGTAATTTTCCTACTCGAATGAATTATACCTCGTTTGTCACTATCTCACTTCACTCAGGCCGTAGTTAAGAACGTTGTCATGAGAACTGCTACAGAAATTCTCTCAACGTCACAGTTTCAGCCGTCGAATCTTCCTCCGGAAACTTTGAACGGTCTACATAAAGCGGAATCTTAACTGCGGCCTTGTTTGAACGACAAATTCAACAGCTGAATTCAATCCGTACTAACATACCGAAGGAATATCAAAAGCGAAGAAAACTAACAAAGATTCTTCATTGTTAATGAACCCGTACCGTTACATGATGTGTTCTATTCTCTAGATCGAGAACCTCGAGGATCTCCTCAAAGAGAAAGACAACCAGGTCGACATGGCTCGAGCCCGTTTGACCGCGATGCAAGCGCACCATTGCAGCAGCGAAGGGGCTCTTAGCAGTTTGGAAGAGGCGATCGGTGACAAGGAGAAACAAATGCTTCAGTTACGGGAGCAGCGAGATAGAGCCGAACAGGAGAAACAGGAGGAGAGAGAACTTCACGAGAGAGAACTTGCCGAGTACAAGATGAAACTTCACGCCTTGGAGTCGGAGGTAAATGCGTCGACCGCAAGCTCTGAAAAGTAGGTCCCGTTTCATTTTTTGATCCATCGGTTCTCTGTTTCAGGTAGAGAAGCTGGGCGCCCGTCTGGAACGAGCTCAGGCGGAGAAAGATCGCCTGGAAGCTAAGCTAGAAAGCTCGCAGTCAGAATTGGGGAAGAGCAAGGCCGAGCTTGACAAAGCTGCCTCCGAAGTGGGCAGGAGCAGCGGAGACTGGGAAGCGGCTAAGCAGCGATTGAGTCGGCTGGAATTGGAGAACGAAAGGTTGAGACACGACTTGGAGAGGTCACAGACAACTTTTGGCAGAAGCACATTGAATTCGTCGCAAGAAATGGACAGGATTCAAGAACGAGCAGAAAAATCAACAGCCGAATTGAGGAGGGCGCAGGCCGAGCTCAGGGTCACCCAGGCGGACAACGAGAGGGCAAGAGCCGAGGCTACGGCTCTTCAGGAGAAGGTATGATGCTGTTTTTTCAGACACAGCTGTGATGAAATTAACTTTTTATTTCGCCTCGCAGGTCGAGAAAAGTCAAGGCGAGGTTTACCGGCTGAAAGCTCGGTTGGAAAATGCACAAGGAGAGCAAGAGAGCTTGCGCGAGGAGTACGACAGGGCTCAGGCTTCGGTAGCTCGTCTTCACTCGGAGCGTGACAAGGCTGTCGGCGAGCTCGAAAAATCCAGGGAAGAATTGGAACGGACTCAAGCTACTTTGGGCAAGGCTCAATTACAGCAAGACAAAGTACAGAATCTGTTGGACAAGGCTCAAAGCGAAGTCGACAAACTTCAAGAAAGGCTGGATAAATCACTCGGGGAAGTACGAAGGGTGAGTAAAAGCCTTGCGACACTGCCCGCGGCTATCTAAACACGAAATTATATTACAGATGCAACTTGAGAAGGAGAAGCAGAATTACGACTTTGAGAACGTTCAAAGTCAGTTGGACAAGGCATTGGGCCAATCGGCTAGAATGCAGAAGGAACGTGAGGCGATTCAGTTGGAGGTCGATCGTCTTCACGACAAATACGAAAAGGCCCAGGTACGACGTAAGATATTATCCACATACGTCTGATGATTAGGATTTGAGGGAGATTTCGACGTATCAGGAAACATTTAGTCTTCTATATCGATCATGTTTTTGGTTCCTCGGTACAGATCGTCATGCAACGACTGCAGAAAGAAAGAGATAACTTCCAAGAGGAAATGGAGAAGCTTCACGAGAGACTAGAGTTCCAACAGAGTCAGCAGGTCAAGCTTCAGCGCGAAAAAGAAAACGTCCTATCCGAACTTGACTTGATCAAAGAACGATGGGAGAAGGCGCACGCCCTGCATCAGAAGCTTACTGTGAGCATATCGAACCATGAATCTTGTGACGTTAACGCTTTTATCATCTAAACTTCGTTTTCTTTTCCAGCTCGAAAGAGACGACGCGTTGACGGAGATAGAGATCCTGAAGGAGAAGTTCGAAAAGGCTCAGTACGGGGCCAGCAAAGCCTACGAAGAGCGGGAAAACGCGAGTAAAGAGTTTGAAAAAATGCGTGAGAAGTACGACAGGTAATATATCATCGATTTTCCCATTTTTACTGGTACAGTTAAATATTGAATTCTGTTGAACAGAGCGCAGAGCGAGGTGTACAGACTACAAAACAAGATCGACGTGATGGAGGCGGACAAGGACCACCTGGAACTAGAAGTGGAAAAGCAGCAGACTCTGTACACCAAGGGACGCGAGGAGGCGCGTAAAGCGCAAGAAGAATTAGCCCGTGTTCAAGAAATGTATGATAGGGCGGCGCTCCAGTTAGGTCGCACCAAAGAGCACGAAGAAAAGTCCAAAGAAGACTTGGACAGGCTGACCGTCGACCTGGAGATGGTGCGGGAGAGATATGAGAAGTCCCAAATCGAGCTGAGGCGGCACCAGAACGAGCGAGAAAAATTAGTCGCGGACAACGAGCGGGTCGCCTTTGAACTGGAACGGGCCCATTCTCAGCTCAGCAAGGCCCAAGCCGCGACGGAAAAGACGCAAGAAGAATTGGCCAGGATGCAACTGGAGATTGAGAAGATGTACGAAAAGCACGACAGGCAGCAGGCCGAAGTCAGGAAAGCACAAGGCGAGGCTGAGAGACTCAGAGCCGAAGCGGAGGCCGCGAGAGAAGAGTCTGAACGGTACGCGGCGAGGTTTGGAAAATATCAAGAGAGCCAAGAGAGGCAGAAGGAAGATCACGAACGGGCTAAACTGGAGGTTGAGCGGCTTAGGGATCGCCTGGACAAGACGCTCCTCGAGTTGGAGAGGGCGAGAAAGGCGGAACAGGACGCTTCAAGGCTGCGACAGGATTTGGAAAGGGCCGAAGGTGTGCGAGGTAAATACCAGTTCGAGCAGGAGAAATGGCAGACGGAGGGTAGTAGGCTGCAACAAGACGTAGAGAAATTGAGAGAGAGACTAGAAGCCAGGGAGGCCGAGCTAAAGAGATCGCAGTCTGTCGTTGAACAGCTCGAAGCAAAACTTCACGAGACTCAATTACAGCTGGAGAGAGCGAGGGACGAGGCGGCCAAGGTGACCGCGGCACAGGAGAAGAACAGGGCTGAAATGGAACGGGCTAAGATTGAGACGGAGAAGATACGCGACAGGCACGACAAGCTCAAGGCCAAGGCTGACGCTCTGGAAGCCGATAACGAAAAATTGAGGGTAGAAATTGTTAGATTAGAAAGGCTCATGCAGACCGAGGGAAAGACGAGGTCTGAGAGCGCTAGCATAGAGGTAGAACGGCTCAGGGCAAGTCTGGACAAAGCTATCGTCGCCAGGGACCAGGTGGAACTGGAGGCGGGCCGGTTGGCCAAGGAGCTTGAAAAGTCGCAGATGCTTTTGGCCAAGTACCAAGAGAGCAACGAGGCGAGCAAGAAGGAATTGGACAGACTGGGCGTCGAGTTGACGCGATTACACGAGGAGCGGGAAGCCCTCAGACAAGATCTCAGAAGGGGACAACATCAGCAGCAGCAGGCCGGCTCCGAGGAGCTCGCCAGAATCCAGCACGAACTCCAACAGGTGCAGAGGGACAGAGACAAGATGGCGGCCATCCTCGAGAACAGGGAAAAACATTCTGAGAAGATCGAGAAAATCAAGGAGAAGCTCGAAGCCGAGGCTAAGCAGCTGCAGGTCGAGAGAGATCAGCTGGTTATTCAGCTCGAAAAATCTCAAGACATGCTGATGAACTTCCAGCAGGAGTTGAACACCAGCGAAGCTGAACTCACGGAGCTCAGGAGACTCCATCAGCTCCAACAGCAGCGATCTCATTCCCAAACTCCGGACAAGGCTACCAAAGAAGCGATGGACGCTCAGATGCGTGAGGTGCAACGACTCACTCAACAGATTCAAAATTTGACACAGAATCAGAATAAGGAGAAGATGAGGGCTGAACAGGCCGAGAAACGGGCTCAGGAACTGCAGAAACAGCTCGGAGCAAGGGGCGGAGAGTCAGAGGCGCAGCTTGAACAGTGGAAAAAGCTTGTGGACACGGAGAAGCACAGGGCCGACAACGCGGAACGGACCGCTTCCGAATTACAAAAACGAGTTCAAGCTATGGAGAGACAGATTCATGCGCAGCAACAACAGATTCAACAGATGCAAGCCAGTCTGCAACAGGCTTCGGTCGTTCAAGCTCAAAGCGCGCAACAGCATCAGCAGAATCAACAGTCGGGACAAGAGGCCGATCGGCTTAGGAAGGAGCTTGAACGCGCCAAGGAGGAAGTTAAACAAGCAAGCGTTGAACGGGAACGGTTCCAGGCTCAACTGGAAATGCTTTGTCAGGAGCTGGAACAAAACCAGGTTAGCACGCCACATGCAGCCAGGCGGAGAGACGTGCGTCCAGATATGCTCGGCCAGCCTTCTTCCAATTGTTCTTCTTCTTCTTCGCCTAAGTTGCACACAGTTTTATGTTCGGCCTAAATCATCCACAACAGAAGCCTTAGTTATCAATATCTTCATTCAACAGCGGCATACACTTAGTTGTTTAAGCGATTTAATTATATCCAGAATCGGCATGCTGCATTCATCTACACCATCGTCATTTAATCATAATATTATTATTATTATCGTTACTATTACATTATTATATACATAATTATTATTGTATTATAATTATAATCATTATTGTTATTCATATTTGGTTCCGTCGCTATGATTACTGTCGTAACAGGATTTTATCCTAAAATTATGGTTTTTCTTCAGTTTCTTCGATTTCTTTTCGGCCCATTTGAAATCTCCCATCGGATCACGCTCCGTCGTTACTTGTTTTTATAAATAATTGGTGGTTTCGTTTTCTTTAAAATATTGTTTTCTCTTTTTTATTCCTCTGTCTTACAAATTGTTTAAAATTTATTCTATCATTCAGGTGGACTTGCACGAGGCGAACAAGAAACTTCAAGCTGGCGCTCAGAAAGCTGGCGCCGACTCTAGTCAGGAAAGAAAACAGCTTGACGATCAGAGAAGGCAGGTAGACGAGCAGAGGAAACAACTGGAGGAACGTATAAGAGCTATAGATCAGAAGAGTAGAAGCGTAGAAGAGAAGGAGAAGGCACTTCAGAATCTAGACCAAGATCTTAAGAAACGTAAAGCGAGGATGGACCAATTGGAACAGCAATTGCAAAGGGTATGTCCATGTTCTTCTACGACAATCGCCTCGAGTTGATGAAATTAATCCCTCGATATTTTTGTATCATATTTTTTCACAGAGTGGCGGCTCTCCGGACAAACGTGTAGCAGAATTGCAGAAAATGCTCGAGAAGGCTGAAAAGGATTTAGAAAAGTCTAAAGAAGATTCCGGTCGAAGCGCTACAGAAATGGAAAGGCTTTTACAATTAGTTCAGATGTCACAAGAGGAACAAAATTCAAAGGAAAAACAAATAAGGGAACTTCAAGAGTAAGTCAATAATGCTACCATAAACAATTAACAGAGTAGCAATTATTAACGGAGTAATTAAATGGATGATACTTAATTTCAGAGCACTAAAAGTCGCACAAGCAAAAGCAAAGCAAGCCGCAAGTGCACAGCAACAAGAGGTCAGTAATTTTATCAATTCTAAATCCAAATTTTTACTATTAACAATGATATAAGATATTCAACTAGTATTTGTAACAAAAGTTGAATTAACTAACACAGTATTTTCTCTTCTATTTTCATGCTGTCCCGGATAAAATTAACACTAAATCATCCGACGACACATGAATGTTTCTTTCTATCCTTGGCTTATTCCTTTTCTATGTTTAATTTTTTTACTCAAATGCATATCCAAAAATGTCGGTCTCTCCCTCCGTCGCTTCTATTCAAATCTCACTGTATTTCATATCCGTTTTTGTTTTCCTTATTGCGGATGGCTATAAACTTGTGAACTCAAAAAACAAAATTTCAATATTCAAACCGTGCGACGATGTTTGTTGTTGATAAATTTTATCCACCTCATAGGCGGGACCCGCTGGTTTCCTAAAAAGTTTCTTTTAAGACCGCGATTTAAGTTGGAGATGATGCCTTCTCCGCCGTTCTATTTAGTACAATTTTCGTAAACGATTTAAAAAAAAAAAACGACATTATAATAATAAATAAACTTATCATACATAACTCAAAGAAAACCAAGCGAAAGAGAAAAACAAACAGAAACAACAAAAAAAAAAAACAGTTAAAAACAACAAATATAAAACAAATATTTTAAGAAAAGTTACGACCATTGTTAACATATTAATAATAATAATAATAATAATATTACTAAAAAATAATATAACAATAATAATAATAATAATAATATTACTAAAAAATAATATAACAATAATAATAATAATAATAATAACGTATATAAATATATAAATAAACATTGAAAAGAATAAAGATTTAAAAAAAATACTGTTAATATGTCCTGTAATAGAAATAGGTATGCTGAAAAGAGAAGAAAAAAAAATGGCACAAGTTTAAAGCCATCCGAAAAAAAAAAGAAAAAAACTCTTCGTTAAGTTGTGAATATATTTTATTTTCCGCTGTTATTCTTTAATTTGTTGTTCTCGTGCGTTCCTTTAATTGCGAAACACGATATATAGGTGCAAAGCATGAAGATCAATTGTGATAGTAAATACACAAACGGAGAAAAAGAAGAAGAGGATGATGATGATGGAAGAAATTGGAAAGAAGATTTGGACGCTAAAAATCGTCGAATAATGGATCTTGAGAGAGAAGTAATGGAATTGGAAAATTTTTTGAAAGATCACTCTGACACGAGCGGTATAGAAGAATTGAAGAGACAAATTGATCAGAGAAACAATCGTGTCGAAGAATTGGAAGAGACTATAGCGGAGTTTGAGGATTTCCTCAAACACAATCCCGACGTTAAGGATCTTCACGACTTAAAGCAAGAGATAAACGTCAAGACCAAAATAATACAAGAACTCGAAAATAGGGTGCAGAAAAACGAAGATAAAGACTTGAGGATAAACAAGGCGAGGATAATGGAACTCGAAGAGATGGTCACCCATCTTGAGGACTACGTCAAACAGCATAACGTCGATGTTTTGAAACAGAAACTCAAGGACAGGGAAGACAGGATTGAACAATTACAAACTACCGTGAATTCTTTGGAAAAACAGCTTCTCACTTCCGAGGAAACTGCCTATGACAACAACGTCTTCGGAAAGAGTCTCGAGCCCAAAGACAACAGGATAACGGAACATGAGCGCGGAATCAACGACAAAATTAAAGGCGCCTTTCAGATAACGGAGAAATCTGGCCCTCAAAATTTTCACGATTGTTTCGAAACGGAGAAAAAATTGAAAGAAATGGAACGCCTGGTTTCCGCCAAGGACAACAACATTCAGGAGTACGAAGATGAGATTTCAAAGTGGCAAGAAAAGCTCTTCAGTCTCCAGAAACAGATGGCTGAACTCGAGAAGGAACTCGGCGAGTACGAGGCCGAGGATATCGGGGTATTGAAAGAGGAGATCAAAGTGAGAGACGAAAGAATCGGACAATTGGAAGACGAGATCGATTCCCTGGAAAGAGCCTTCGGCGAGCAGATGGACATGGAACAAATCGAAGAACTGGTCAACGTCGTCAGGCAGAAAGAAGAGGGAGAGAAAGAGATGAAGGAAATGATGAGATTCAAACAGGACAAGATCGAGGAACTCAGCGCAGCCCTCAGAGAAAGCGTCGTCATAGCTAGCGAAGGAGAACGACAACTGAGGCAAGAGGAAATGAAGAAACGTAATTGCATTCAGAGAGTAAGTAAAATTCTGCGATAGGATTTGTTAAACAGGCTTTAGAGAATTTAAAGATTGATGTTATCACTATGTTGCAGATTGAAAAACTTGAACAGCGAATAGCGTCGCTCCAGACTTCCTTCGCCGTAAAGTGTCCCACCTGCAAGCCGCTTCTGTCCAGATTACAGAAGTCGGAAAAGAAATTGTACAGTCTGACGGAGGAGAGGACGACGCAGCTGGAAGAACTGCATAATATGAAGTAAGAAACTTTCAAGAGCTATAGAAGGGATTGAGTCGACATTTTTCTAAAATTTATTTTGCTTTTCCTTAATATTTTTCAGAAGAGAAGCTTTGGAAGCTGCGGTTTCAGAGAAAGATGCGCACTTGGCGCTCTTAGAGCTGTCCGGAATCAAGACGGAGAAGCAAGCTGAACAGGCGGACAAACTTAGAGCGGATAGAACGAGACTGTTAGAGAAGCTGAAGGAAGAGGTGAAAAGACATTCGATTTAATTTCCTGTTTGATTATTCATCTTTGCATCAACGATTATCTACGTCTTTCAGAATGAACGGAGTATAGCGTTATCAACCGAATCATCTAGTCCGGACACAACTCCGTTTTTGACTGACATTCTTGACCCATCAGACAGCGAAGATGATGGCGATAGTCAAGAAGATAACGTAGAAAATTTGTTACCAAAGACTAACGGAAATACAAATCACAGGTGCGTTGAATACGGATTCCGTATTTATAGGAACCTTCAATCTCTTCAATGCGAATCTGATATTTTTACTCAATGTTTTAGAGTCGGAGTAGAACAGGCAGCTCACAATCAGCTGGCAAAGACTACTCTTAAATGACATAACGACAGATAAGTACCAAACGAGTACTGTTTCTCTCTAACGTTCCTTTGATGTTGTCATGTGCACAGAATTCTAGATACATATAGCGTAGAATCTATATCTTTATACATCTTTGTGTCATCATGCAGCATATTATAATTCATAAAGCATATCTACATCTACATCTACATCTACATCTGCATTCTTCACTCCATCAATATCACGTCAATCTTCATCTTCATATCATCACGGACGACCCCCGAGAAAAACTGACCATCTAATGTTAATGAAAAATGTCATCAATTAATCAAATTCGTTGAAAGATAATAACGCAAAGAAATTCCGAGTATATAATACGAAAAGTGTTCTTATTCCCGTGCTAAGTGGTTTTTTTTTGTTTTTTTTTCTACAATAAAGCAAAGAAACCTCCAAGATTATGGATCCGATTCAACGTTAGACTGTAACGCCACGATTTACTGAACAGTTTGATTAATTTTTATACCCGGTATAACTAAAAAAAAAGAGTATATAAAGAAGATTTCTGGTATCGTAACGATACTTCGATCGTACGTGCGGAGTTATTATACGATTTGTAACTCCAGGCGTGAGTCGGTATTGCAATATTCTCATAAAGTATTTGTGTTTTATATTTTATTTTATTTTATTTTATATTCTTTCAAGAAATTTTTCTAGTCACGAAACCAATATCGTAGTGTAAGATCCCCGCCGGTTGTTGAGGGTCGTGCTTTGCACCAAATGCACAAATTAGTTATTATGAATATATATCTAATGGAATAGTATTCGATTGATATACTGAATCAAGGATCTTTTTTTTATTTCTTATTTACAAACTCTATAATCACGATTATTATTATTATCACTAAATCGAGCCAATTATATGCGCAATATATAATAAATCCATATCTATGTCTGTTATATTTCATAGTTCCAATAATCTATCGATACATTATAACGTCATTCCGTTTAATTATCATTCTAATTTAGTCTTATAATTATCCAGAATCGATTATATGTCTGAATATTTCTCATAGTCAAAATGAATTTGACTAATTAATATTTCAACACTGAACTTCCGAACGATAAGATAATTATTGCGTACGACGATGAATAAAGTTTGTTTCTCTTCTCTAGAATTTATTCTTGAGTCAGCTTCCATGACAATGAGAAAATAATAATAATAATAATTTTAATCATTTTTTTTTTCTTTCGTCGTTGTATTCGTTTGTTTTAATTTTTTTACTTTTTCTATGACAATATAACAGTTAATCAATCTACATATAATTGCTATCGCGCGTTGACATTGTAATATTGGTTTACAATATCATTATCGTCGATTAAAAAAAGAAGAAAAAGATTATTAGCTTAATGATTGTAAATAGAATGCGAACGACATTGCGGTCGAACTGGGATTTGAATAATTTTCTATAATTTGAGCCGTGTCTGTTACCGGAAATCACCCTGTGCAATCAGCGTGATACCAATCAATAATTTTTCTTTCCTTGATGCGTATGCAGAGCGAAAGAGAAAAGCAAAGTTGAAAAAAAAGTAATCATAAAGAAAAAAAAAGTAACCAGTCGATTTCTATTTTTTGGATTTCTTATCACGGGTCCAAAAGTCCTTAAAAACGTTATACGTATGTAATATTATAACACATAAAATATATTTAAAAAGAAGGAAAAAAAAAAACCTAAATACGATTTAAGCAATATTCTTTAATTATTACGGAGCACCGCATGGAAGAATTGAAATAAAACAACAACAAAAAACAAAAGGATATAAAAAGTAAAAGAGAAGAATTGAAATCGGACAAAGGTGCTGAATCGATTCAAGATGACAATAATAACTGTTCGTACTCATCTGACATAATAAATGCTCGGGTAATATGAATAAAGTGAAAGGAGCGTAGAAAAATTAATTAAATTAAACATTTCATGATGATCGTTAAATGAAAATCGGTGACGGTAATTCTATCACAACTATTTTCCCCGTAGATAGGGAAAATTTATGCACACATGTAACGATCAACGATGCGAAGAATTTATTGATTATAAAATAATCACCAATGAATAGAAAAGAAGACAAAAAAAATATAGAAAACAGAGGAATTACCCGAAGCGCTATAAACTTTTGTAAATAATTCTTCTGTCCTATGATACGTATATTCTTAAAAGTCCTACATAAAAACCAAAAATCTCTTTGAACCCTGAACGATCGCTACAACCTTGGAATTCTATTCTAAATATCTATCATAGGTCTTTAATAGGCAATTATAATCAATATAATGTTAATTAATATCAAATTCTATACTTAGCAAAGTACGCCTATAATGGCTAAACGCGTCAGAAGATATATTGCGTTGGAATATTTGAATTGTGTGTGCTGTCGAATTATTTAAATCAGAATTACGTATAATTCCCTCATTCGTTTGGTTCTAAGAATTATATCGCGGTAGGTAACAAATAGCTAAAATGTTATATTACGTTACGTTAGAAATTATCTAAAAATAAATGAAGTTTAAATCATGTTAACAGAATAAAGTTGAACACATTAACCATATTTAATAATCGCAGCATAGTTTATATCGTATACCAGAATCACAACATACTATCCCCATTATATATCCCTATCGTGGCTTATCGTAATGGATGAAATTATAGTCATTTATCAAATTTTGGCACACTTGATTTCAAAATATGTTGTGAACTGGATCGATATATTTAATATATACACAATAAAATAGTTCGTGGCATATTCTAAACGAATGAATAATTATTTATCGGTTTCTTTCACCCGGTTATCGTCAAGCAATTATAATGAATACGTGTTCAGTAGATGTCAGAATCGGAATAAATGATGATTTTTGTAATTTGATCAACTCAAGATTATGCCATTGACTCAATTTTATTGCAAGTTGAAGATTTACATAAGAATATAAATTAATCGTATTGTAATCTTGCCTTGATTGTCACGTCGTCATGTATACAAGTGTAATATTACACATAGCTGAATATGTGTGGAGAGAATTGGAGTAAAGAAAATTTGTGAAATTAGCGAAGCTTGAGGACTTGACTTCGTATTCAATAATGAATATTAAAGCTATGAAGGATATTATTCAAATAATTGACTAGTAAGACGTTGTATAAAATTTAGTCTATGTGCCATCATATCAAGCCTATATCATCATGTTATGTCATAATAATTATATAACAGTATGTAATAAAAAGTTATTATTAACTTAATACATGCTAATGTGTATCTATCTATATAAAAATACATTTAAGCATGACTGTTATGATCATGTGTTCATTACATTCTGCCTTTTGGGTCATTTATTGAAGAAGAATTGATAAGAAAACGTTTAATGCAAACAGTTTTAAGAATTTTCGAGTTTAATTTGAAAGAAAGGAAACTAAGGAATACCAGTTTCACGTGGTTATTGTATCTACGATATAAATCGAGGCGAATTTTGCTTCGGACTGAATCTAAGAATTTGCATCGTAACGAATAGCAAAATAAGTATCTATAAAATAAAATCGCTTCACGTGGCAGATAACAAAAAATAGATATAGTCGGAGTAAATACATGTGCACAGCATCAGATCTCTATTCTCTTCTTTCATATTTTTATTTGAATTTATCGATACTGCAGATCGAACGTTAAGATCACCAAATATGATGAATGAAGAATAATTGAATTTTTAACTGCTTTGAGAATCGAGTCAATTATTTTTCTTCCACGTATCTCTGATTCTTTCTTCATATCTATATTCCTACTTATACCTATACCGCATCTATCAGTAAATTAATTAAGTAATTTAAATAAATTATCATTGTAAAATGCAATACAATTTGACTCATGTATATACCTAAAAAGTATATTTACTATATACTATATGATATTTAAGGAAAAAATAATTCTTTAAAACAAAAAACAAAAATATATGAAGCAAACGTTGCAACTGCCATGCCGTGTGCCATTAACGAGTCATCATTATTGTAATTTTCATTATTCCTCTATCCAAGCTCTGTAAACTGTTATTAAAAAAAATCGTTCTTTAACAATAATCGAATAAATCATCACCGCAAGCTAAGCAAATTTCATCGTCGCGCTGTAAAAATTAAATTTCAAAATATAATTATTAATTAGGATTTTGGTCGAGGACTAAACACTCAGTATTTATGTATAAATTAACCATTACTTTCTACATTTTTGTATGAATATTTTTTATTTACA
Source organism: Euura lappo (assembly GCA_018257835.1). Lineage (NCBI taxonomy): Eukaryota > Metazoa > Arthropoda > Insecta > Hymenoptera > Tenthredinidae > Euura > Euura lappo. Next base: position 27,916 of record JAEUYN010002121.1, on the reverse strand, counting down.
AATTATCCTCATTGTTCTGAAATACAAATCCTAGAAATTAATGGTTAATATTATGTAAAAAAAATATGGGAATCTATGTGAATAATACATGCACGCAAGTAATCTAATTCAATTGCGCTGCAATCTTACATGCTCTCACAATTTAATATAAAACATAAACTGGAAAAGATTATCCAGGATATAAACGATTATAAAATCAAGGAGGAAGCAACGCGATGATCATAGTTCCAAGCACAATGAAGTAGGGCCAGGCACAATAAATTTGGCCACAACATTTATAGATTCTGTTAGTTAAATATTAAACACGTTGTGGAAATCCAATTTCTCTGTGTACCTCTGATATAATAGCGGGCCAATGCGAACCAATAATTCAAAAAACCATGATATCTATGAACGGATGACAAAAAAAGTTACCTGTTTACTTTTTGGATATAAAATACGAAGATTATTGAAATTCTTTTCACTTGTAGTATTCTTATTTTAAGCTATATTATAGACGATTATAGTAATTAACTTTATCTTGATTATTATAAGTTGATTTGGCCATGAAAATTAATGTGCCATAATTATATTCATCTTTAAATTATATTTATATTGAAACGAATTGAAAATAAATGCAACATATCTTGAAAGAATGTTATTTTATAGGTAGTTGCAGAATAAAAAAACGACGTTGATAATTGTTATTATGTATACTTGAAGAAACAAAGATAAACAGAATAAATATAAATAAATAAAAATGATCGATTCTTCCACCGCAAGAAGAAGAAAAAAAAACTTTAAAAAGTATTCGATCATCATGTAGCAAAAGCTCGTCGGTGGCAGAAGAAGCACTCCTTAGTCTCTACGATGTTGTTGATGAAAATAAACAAATATTAGACATTAAAAACTTATAAAGTGTAAACACGTTATGCGATATGTGGTCGGTATAGCGTTGTATGGAGATTTAATTTAATTCTAAGTTTAAAAAACACTTTTGAGTGAGACATAGACACATACTTCGCTGTAAGTAATAAAAAGAGTAACTATATATGGACAAATATCGTCTTTCAATTTTAAAATCCACTCCCAAAAAATAGTATTCAAGTATCCTCGCAACGCAGTCGAGACACTGCGTCGAGGAACCTTCGCTGACTTGATAGTCTACGTTTTTATCATCAGCATTATTCTCTTCAATTATTTTCAGTTCTATTTTGTTTTCAATTCTGAATATTCATGTATTGACGTCTTTCGACATGACGGACCAGGTGTCAGCCAAAAAATCGAGGCAATTTTTCATCAACCGGCGTTCAAATTTGACCTCAGCCTTAAGAGGACTCGATTTAGATGATGAGCAGGGTGAGTTGAGTAGTATTACTATGCCGTTTCGTAATTCTATCTTATGTACTCGACGCAATGTCTTTTACACGCAATTATTCAGACTACAGCGACGAGGAACGCAGGCTATCTGGTCAGAGCAATGTGGATTATCAGTTGAAACTGAAAGAGAAGAAACTGAGGCTAATCACATCGACCAAAATAGAGAACCACACTAAGATATTTGCCTCGATGTGTCCCGATGAAATTTTGGACCACGTAAACGATTATTCTTCCAGGGAATACCACACGACGCTCATGTTGGGTGACATCTCCGGTGCGTGGATTAATTTTCGTACTTCATAAGCCAAATAAATTTCCTACGCCTTCAATATCTCATTCGTTGTTCAGGCTTCACAGATCTGACGGAAAAATATACCAAAACTGGACAAGGAGGTCCGTCAAAATTGACCGAGACACTAAACAGCTACATAGGAGCTATGGTGCAGGAGATCCTGTCCCACAAAGGAGACGTGCTCAAGTTTTCTGGAGATGCTTTCATCGTTATGTGGAAAGTAGAGGACGATACCGTGATGAGGGATGTGGCGGTAGAAGCTATGCAAACCGCTTGCATCATTCAGAAATATTTTGGCAGCTTCGATACAGACGTTGGCGTTGTCCTCAAAGGTCAGTGTGCATTCATTCGGTTCCGCCGAACGATAAACTACAAACCAATTCTCCTATTGCCAGTAAAGTTAGCGATAGCTTCTGGGAAAATATTATTCACAACGATCGGAGATCCGGAAACGATGTCCCACTACATCATCACTGGGAATCCTGTGTGGGATGTGAAAGCAGCCGAAGGATTGTGCCGGTGGGACTTGCAATCATTACGATAACGCTTTTGTGAATCAAATCTGAACTAACGACCTTCGCAAACGACTATTACAGCGGCGGAGACATAATCGTGGCTTCTAGTAGCTGGCAGTGGGCAAATCCAAACGACTACGTGTTTGAATCCATGTCTGATGGCATTCATACTTTACTACTGGCTACGACGGTCATGTGGGAGCCAGACGCGGACAGATATGCAAAAATGGGTTCGCACGTTACTCTCCGTTGCTTTAGATATTCATTTTGCTCACACCGTCCAATGTTTACAGACTTTGATTCTGAAAATGAAGGGACTACCTCAGATGACCAGAGTGTGGCGTTATTCAACAGCTGTACGACGGACAGAGTTCCAGAACCTGATGCAGGTCCGGTTCTCATGAATCTGACAGGAGATAGTTTGGAGGACTACAAACGTTGGCAAGTGGATTACAGCCGTACGTTCGAAAACAACAATGCCTAATCCTAATCCACTGCCCTAACTTTCACTCAATATATACATGAGCAAATTATCCACAGTGCGGCCAAAGGTGAATAAAGCGGCAAAAGCTCACATGAAGAACGCTCTGAGATGTTATATGTTGAGACCAGTAGTTCACTCGGTAGAAATGGACGAACCGATAGAGTATCTGACCGAGATGCGTCAGGTCGTGATCCTCTTTGTCAATGTAATAACAAATGTTAGCCAAAAGAAACTCATCCACTTGGTCGATACTGCGTATAAGATAGTTTGCGGGTGAGTGGCGTCACCTTGATCAAAAGCCACTTGAAGGAAAAAAATAACACTGCTGTGATTTGTCACCGCAGAATGTATACAGACCTTGGATCTCTGCGCACATTTTTAATATCATAATTCTACTAGAACTGTAGACAGTATGCAGGGGTGCGTGAACAAGACTTCTCTCTTCGACAAGGACCTAATGTTTCTTTGCATATTTGGACTTCGTGGCGACAAGCACGAACTCGAGTCTCAAATTGGCCTACGATGCGCCGCAAAACTGCACACATTATTGTCTGCGAGAAAGAATATCGACTCTGTCGCAATCGGAGTCACTACCGGTATGACTTATTGCGGTGTCGTCGGACACATTCTGCGAAGAGAGTATACCGTTATTGGTATGGCAGTGAATAAAGCGGCTAGATTAATGTGTGCATATCCAAATCGAGTGAGTCACATGCATCGTTAGACACAGTGTTATTGAACAACTACAATATCTGCAATTAATAAAAGGTGGTCTGTGATCGGGAGAGCTTTCTCCGTTCTCGTTTGGAAGCCAGACATTTTATTCTACAGGAGTCAAGATATCTGAAGGGAATCACTAACGTTGGACCTATATACGAGTTCTTAGAACAAGCTGGGTCAGTTATCAGTTATAGATTTTGTTATCGGTCGATATTCTAATTCCAACTTTGCAGATCTCGAACGGAGGATGCACCGTTGAATAAGTTTCCGATTCTTGGTAGAGACGAAGAGTTAAAGTTGTTCAAGAGCTTGCTGGCGACTGCAGTGAACTTTCAATTGACCAAAAAATATCAGCCTGCTGAAAATTTGAAGTTTAATGCTTTGGTCGTGAGGTTCGTTGACAATCTTTCGTACGTCTGTTACGTGACCCCCCATCGTTGTAATAATAGCAACTTTCACCGTCAGGGGAGAACCGAGGTCTGGAAAAACTAGATTATTGGACGAGATGATCAAAGATGTTCCATCGACGATTCCCTACAATCGGATCTCACCCATTTCCAGCGATTACAAGGTATTCGGTCTCTTGTTACAGTAGTTTTTACTAACTAATCCTAACGTTATTTAATTATCTACAGTCTCCATACACCCTGGTTCACCTCATGCTTTCGAATCCGCTTGGTTTCACGGCGTCCTCGACGCCAAAGGAGCGAGAAGACAAGATAATAACTCATATGGGAAAGATACATTTCCCCCACCTATTATGTTCACTGAACGAAGTGTTCAATGTGAATTTTGAGATAAGTCGGAAGTACAGGATTCTTCCAGATGATGAAAAGAGAGAAATAATGGAAAAGCTTCTTAGCAAACTTTTACACAACGCTTTTACTCGTCAGTGGGTAATTATAATAGACGACGCTGAATACAGCGACGACGAATCCGCAGCTCTTCTACCAACGATAATGAAGGAGGATAGGATATTCTTCGTCATGGCTTTTGGTCAGAAAGTATCATCCGAATTCTCGATACCGTACGAGCTTTTGAAGAGAGCAGAGGTCAGAAATTGCAACGATGAGACGAACGATCGAAACCCACTAATCATGCTCGTCTCGATTCAGGTCATTGATTTAGTTGGACTAGACAAATGGTATCACGCCGGGATCGCTTGCCAAATTCTCGGAGTAAAAGCAATTTCAGCAGAATTAGAAAAGTGAGTTGAATCAACGATCGAACAGATCGAGATTCAGCGGTAGCCTCTTCGTTACAGAGTCATCCAAGAAAAAAGCTACGGTAATCCTGGTTGGATTGAAAGTTATTTGTTATGTCTTCTGCAATCGGGGGATTTGGTCAAAGAGACTGTTAACAAGGATCAGTTCCGTCATCTGGGACTTGTCTGTCCTCCGGACGAAATGATTTTCAGGTACACAAAGCGAGACCTGTCTGCGCACAACTGAGGCCGTCCCATTGACCTTTTTTGAAACCATGTAGGACACAGCACGACCATCCTTCTAGCTTCGACAATACCGAAGCTGCTCGTACCGATGGATGGACTATGTACCGATTCAGTTATAGGGTACGGCCAACACTAGCCAGAAATGAACCGCAACAAAGTTTCCCATTAACACACTGTCTTGTGGCATTGCTCTCTTCACTTTGCTTCATGAGATTGTGCGCAGGGCCGAAAGATAGCAATAGCATGGGAAGATAAAATGTCATTATTGTTTGCTTTCGCACGGCGAACGATGGCTTCGACAATCGTTTTTCAAATGCATTCAGTGCTTGAAATAGTATGTCGCTTGATAATGTTCTATTTTAGATACTTCATTAAATCTTCATTCGATAGGACAGTGCGGCAAACGTGAATGAGAACAAATCAGTACCAGACGTTTCAACTTCTGACGAAGACATGGCATCGGCATCGAGTATAACGATTTGTCTCACTTCGTCAACGTTTGTTATCGATGACAGTGACATTGAATTAAAAATGGATGGTTGGTATTTGTGAGAAAACCTTGAGGAAACGTTTTCTTGTGATGTCACAAATATGATTTCAGTTGTGATACTGAAAATGTTTGATTCGTTGTCGCCTATTGACCAGCTGCTCCTAAAATCAGCGGCTGTGCTCGGCGAGACGTTCAATAGATACATGCTTGAACATCTTCTAGAAACGACAAGCGAAAGGGACTTTGCATTAGGTGAATGAAATTTTTTTATTCATCTTTTGAGATCCCATGGATTGTTATTAAACTGAATTTCAGCTTCTAAGAGACTGTTTGAAATGAGAATACTGGGCTGCGCAGTCGGAGATTTCAAACGAAGTCCCGGGGCTTTGATTTTTCTTCGAAAATCCAGGAGTCCTAATACGGAATCGGAAATTGTCTGCGCATGTACTGGCATTGTAATATCTGGTATGATATCGAAGGATCAATAGAAGGCTGTCATATCAAAATGTCATGCTTGTGCATTAACATGACCCATATTATTCCCACAATTACAGAAGCATGTGCTGATCTACCAAATTACGCTTCCTGCGGTCTCATGCGTTTCAAGGTATCCATGTTTAGAGACACGATGTACAGGTATCAAGGAACATAATTCAATAATTTATCTTCCAATCTCAATAAATATACCGTCTTCTTTTGAACACTGAAAAAAACGTAACATATCTGCGTTTTCATTCAACTGTCATCGAAAAGATTTCCAACGCTGATAATTTTCTTGATGTTGTCTAGATTACTGACCGAAAATCACAAGGTAGAAATACACGATAAGGCTTTGAAATATCTGCAACAAAAAACTAGGCGTTGTGCGGCATGCGGGGGAGGTCACTTTGTGAAACTGTTAGGCGTAAGATACGACGAGGATCAGCGTGAGAGGAGAGCTCGAGGTGAAACGATGGCTTATCTCCAGCATCTTAGCGACTTTCCTGTTGAGCGGCGTTTAGCAAATTTGGGTAAAATCGAAAAATTGTTAATTATAAGTGGGAAACGAAATACATTAACTTGGTACGCAATTAGCTAGAGGCGCCCAGTCAGAAACGTTTTCGCAGAAAAATCTCCGTCAGGGTTGCCTAGCAGGCTTTAAGCCGGTGGAAAAATGCCCAACCCGCACATTCTCCACTCTTGACTTCGCCGAGTGCCAATGCGACATGATTCTTGTAACGCTGTACACTCAAGTGGTTGAACACTGCCGCAGTATAGGTAAGAGCGGTGCGAAGACGTACCGATAACGCCGGAAAGATAATTCCTCGATAACTGTTCACAGGGCTCAAAGACAAAATGTTAATCGCAATACTTGAGTTTGTAGAAATCTGTTTGGCTGCCTGCAACATTCCACAGGCCAGAAAGTTACTGTGTGACGGAGAATTAATTTTGGACCAGGTAACAAGATCAGACCTTGATTATCGATAGAAATTGAGATTTGATAATCGTTGATAACGCAGATGAAAATTCAGTCGGATGACGAGGCGATAACGCTGCCGCTCTTGAAGGGAAAAATTCAAGCCCTCCGCGGAAGATGCTGTCTCGAATCTGGTCAGACTGAACAGGCGCATCGTTATCTTTACAAAGCGATAAAGAGCCTGGGGTACAACTACCCTAGGTCTGTCTTCGCCGCTAAATTCAAAGCCTTCTCGTATTTGGGGTACCAGAAGATGATGCTGACCTGCCTATGGAGCTGTACCGTTGGCACAGCCGAAGGATACTCCGCTGACTTCAGCGATCAGCTAGCAAATTGTTTGGCTGAATTATTCAAACTGTTCAAAGTACCCCGACCTTTAAATCCTTGTTCAGAGCATAATCATGAGTAACGAGAGCCAATTTACATCGTCTAGGCAAACGAGTCTTGGCATCGTTGTCACCTAGCTGCGATATGGGGCCTGAACGCAGCGCTGGAATCGAATAAAGATTTTTTCGTACTCTGCACGGCGTACGCTAACATGATAGTAGCGGCACATCGTTTTTGTCACAGGTAGACATGCAAGACCGAGATATAGTGTAGCGGGCCGCTCATATAATCAATAAAAATCCAGGAACATGATATCGGCGCTGGAAAATCAGGCCATAAATGTGTGCTGTCGTAAAGAAGAAGGGGTAGAATTGCAGGAGCTGAAAGCCGTCGCGGAATTGTATTACTTCATATTCTGCTCGCGATGGATGAGAGGAGAAGTGGACTCTGCATTGAGCATCGGCTTCACGACGATAAAAATATGCCATGAAGTTCGAGCCATGCCTTTGAAACTCACTTTGCTACCGGCGCTCATTCACATGCTACTTCTGAAGTGCCAGTACAGCGACGTAGCTTCGCTGCTACATGAGTTGGGTAAACTTATTTCACGTCCTTATTTTCCCACGCAGAGACCGATCAACGTTTCTTTCACCGCCTCTAGAACTGGTTGCCAACAGCGACATGGATAAGTCGGGTAGAACTTGGTACTACGCTTTCTGTGTGGACTTCCAGCTGGAGTTCGGCCTGACCATTATTCCATATCGCCAATGCGAACAGTACTATCAGGAAATAGGATGTATGATTTCGTCGCTGCGAGATCCGTCCGCAGCGAAACGATATTTCGCCAATATGTGGCTATGGTGAGAACGGATCGAGACTCAAATGCGCACAAAGTATAGACAAACGTTTTCACAGGTGTGTTAGGAATGACGATTGGGAGGCTGCGACGGTTTGGGGAAGCAAAATTCCAGCGATTTCAGTCGACGTTAATCATCACACGGCTGTTGATTGTCTAACGGCTATGAAGAAGCTGGAGGGTCTACTCATTCTGTACGGTAAATTACTCTTATGCTGTCATGAGAATTATTGAATCAAGAATGAATTCTTTCCAGTACACAGACTGGACACGAAGAATGTGAAAGCGAATGTATCAACGCATAAAGAAATCCGTACGCTGATGGATGAGATCAGAATCGCAGTCAAATCAAAAAGCGTCGCAACACCGAGGTAGTACGACGAACTTGAATAGTGTCTCACTTAATCGGTAAACTATTGTTGTAGGTACTTGCTGTTAAAGGCATACTACAACATGATCTTGAACAGAGATCGCAAGGGAATCAAACTGTTGCAAGAGTCTAAGAGTCTCGCACTGACATTGAAGAACCGAGTGATATACCAATGGGCTATACACTGTTTCCAGGTATCGTTACCAGAAAAGTATTTCGAAACTGCGATTAATTCTTCGATAGTACAACGGAATTATCTCGCTTTAGGTATGGACTGGACTGATGAACCCGATTCAACGTGATTTTTGGAAGGAGCACTGTACTCTGGACAGCGCTTTGGACTGGCACGAAGTTGACATGAAAGCCTGCAGACCTGTCCCGTACTCTTTACCCTTGCCAAAATATCCTCATTAGTTTCTAAAGAATCCCGAGGGTCTGCGTACTCCATGAGGCGATGTAAGACAAAGTTTTCAAAATATACACCGTCTCACGGTTCGGTTTGCTTTCCGTTCTTTGCGCACTCCCATAGGACACTGTGTTTTCTGAAAACTCTGGCTCGCCTCACTTCCTCATAGTGTAACACACATATCTGTATTCGCATAGTTTTAATGATAACTTGACGTGTAATAGCTGTTAGGGAGGCATAATTGCTAATAATGCATCGTCCAACAGCCCAATGGATACAAAGTGTAAAGTATCTAAACCAAAGCTCCAAAAATAACTTACATACTATGAATTTTGTAAGAAAAGTTCAATAATTCGCTTAAGTGAGTAACTTTTGCAATTTTAATATGTGATTCAGCTTGATTCATATGTATAAAGAATTTTGCTGCTACAAGTCGATTACTTTCATTACTGATGTCTGCGTTTTTAATGTTTCTCTTAATCATTGCTCTATTTACATTTACTTAATCGATAAAAAGTTGCTTCGACTGAACTTAGCTACTGTAAAATGGGCTTTTGACAGTGCGATGTGAATGTGACATCTGCCAAATTTTAATTGACATCATAAATGGGCTCGAGAGGTCAGAAATTCTCCCAAAAATGTCTCCTTCTTGAATATTCGTTATTACATTTAAACGATTTCAAAAGAGAAATAAACGTTGTGAGCAATATGGTTCTTTATCAAAAAATAATTTCAAAAATAGGCTCCGCGCTACCGCCTAAGCTACAAAGGATATGGTTTCATCCAGTAGGTGAGTATGCCGAACGATATAATCGAATTTCATCAAAATATGAATCTTTCGTCAATCCAAGAGTGAGAATCTTAGTACCCATTGATTTAGCGATATAAATTGATCCAGAATATTCAATTCAGACCGAAAGTCAGACCTCTCGTTTCATTCTATATTTTTTAATTTACCGGACTAGACGAACCAAATTTGTGATAATTGTTTATTGAAACTTTCATATAACTGTATGCCCATCAGGACCAACGACAATATTCTTCTGGGCACCAGCGATGAAGTGGGGATTGGTAATAGCGGGATTAAGCGACGTGTTTCGCCCCCCAGAAACAGTGTCTGTTGCGCAAACCGCTAGTCTGGCTATTACAGGAGCTATATGGTCAAGGTATTGCCCAAAAAAAGAAGAATTTCGAGTATTCGAATTCATTCCATCAATATTCGCCAAAGAAATGAATCGACGCATAAAATGAGATTCTGAATCAATAAAGACGACGATTTTCGTTACAGATATTCCCTAGTTATCGTTCCAAAGAATTGGGTCCTGTTCAGCGTTAACGTTGTCGTTTTCTTGACAAATATACACAACTGTACAAGAGCTGTGGTTCATCAGATGGATAAAAAATACGAGACGAGACGACTTTGATCGCTATCTTCTACCAGTCTATTGTTCAACCGTTACAACAGAGTAGAAAAAGTCCTGAGAGGATCGATGATTCAATACTGAAAATAACTTTCAATATATGTAAATAATTTGGATTTATTTTGACGAATTAATCGTCGTAGTTGAATTTCTTATTCTACTTCACTGTGATACTAACTATCCTGATATCGTCGTACGGCTTATCAGTTTTAGGATTCGTCTTCACTTGGCTGATATTTTGAACGACTTCCATGCCTTTGATCACTCTGGCAAAGACTGTGTGCTTGTTGTCGAGCCACGGCTGAAAAATAAAGGAGCAATTGAGATAAAATCAGAATTGAATGAGGAGATGAATGATAGTTACCGTCGGCGTTAGCGTGATGAAAAATTGACTTCCGTTGGAATTAGGCCCGGCGTTAGCCATGCTCAACGTGTACGGTCTGTCGTGTTTCAGATGTGGTCTAAATTCGTCTTCGAATTCTCCACCCCATATGCTCTCCCCCCCTGTCCCAGTGCCTGTCGGATCTCCGGTTTGGATCATAAAGCCTTTAATGACTCTGTGAAATATGTGTCCGTTGTAATAACCGTTCTTGGAATGCATGCAGAAGTTCTCCACGGTCTTTGGAACGTCTTTGCCGAACAGACTGACGTGTATGTCCCCCAGGGCTGTGTGGAGTATCGCCAAGTCGTACAATTTCTGTATGTTGACTTGCTCGGTGGAAGAAATAATGTCTTCCTTGGATGGTTTTTCGTTGAAAACGTCCCTGTCGCACTCCTGACTCTTCGTGTCTTCGGGTTCTCGTCGAGTAAACATGTAGAATCTGTTTTTCTTGTGAGCGGTACAGAAGAGAGTCGGATCGGGACGATTCAACTCCATCGTCGGATTCTCTGATGCCTCCATCTCAAAAGTTACAGCAGCCGTTGTCTTCTTCGCTTTACCCTGGAAGAAGATTTAGCAATACTTTGATAGACTGTAAACATGTCAAATTATTACAACTTGGAGAGTTAGAGGATTGTTATATACTTGAAACAAAGCCAGTTGCATGGGCCGGAAATTTTCAGGCTTTCCCATAATCGTGACGCAGCGATTGGTGAACAAATTCACCAACTTTACACCCAGCATCGTGCTGTACATGATCATGTAGCCCGACTCGTCGAATATTATGTTGCCCAAGTTGGCCTCCGTCTTGTCCAACTCTCTCTCCACAGCCATTCTGTGAAATTAATCAACGCGTATGAAGTGATAATTTAAGGGGACCAGTACAGCGTGATTCAACAAATTCTCCATACTCCAAAAATCATTAATATCTTATCCAAAGTTCATTACACAACGAAGAATTGACTTATTCAAAAATCACTTGTCGTAAGGTTTCAGACACCCGGTTGATCGGATTATGTCTCTCGACGTCTCATTTTCTTCGGAGAGCAATTCTTCATCATGTGAATGAGGGAAACTGAGGAAAAAAAATAGTTGGACCAAGTTATCAGCAAAAGAGTGACTAGATTGTCGCTAAATTTCGATAACTGACCATAACTTATCACAGGATTTTTTCTCCTCAGTTTCCCTCATTCACATGATGAAGAATTGCTCTCCCAAATAAATGAGACGTCGAGAGACGTAATCGAATCAACCGTGTGTCTGAAACCTTACAAGTGATCTTTTAAAAAGTCAATTTTCCGATGCGTAGTTAACTTTGGATAAGATATTAATGATTTTTGGAGTATGGAGAATTTGTTGAATCACGCTGTACTAGTCCCCTTAAATTGTCATTTTGATTTAAAAATTGTGTCCAATAATGCAAGTTCATTATTTCGGGTCCATTATTGATTCTGTCCAAGCGGGCCTTTTCCCATGATATCAAACAGTGATAATGTAGAAGCTAAAACATGAGTTTTGATCAACGAACTGAAAATAAGAACCTGCGGCCAAATTCCATGTTAGGTAACTGCTGAGTGGTTTGTTGCAGTTCTGTAAACCTCTGCAGTGTCTCGTCTAATACTCTGTAAAGTTTTCCTGTCAGGAAATGAAATACCCTGACCCTTCTGTCGCCGCTCAATGTGGCGAATTTTTTACCGTCTGGAGAGACGGCTAGACCACACGGGTACGTTTTGTTCTTGGCAAATTCGAACAAGTCTGTATCAAGTTTCGATTCGAATTTGACACGCTTGGGGAATTTAAACTCCGCTTTTGGACCCGTCCAGTACTCGAGGATTCCTGCCTTGTCCACCGATATACACGCCTCGAAGACTGGATTGTACTATAAATATGAAAAATCGTTATAGAATTATTAGAGAATTTCAGGGTATCGTTAGAAACATAATTTCATCATTTTGGCCTCAGGAAATCCAGGTCTCGATTGATTTGGTCAGTTTCCATGATTTGAAGACTCTTTTACATCAAAAATGAAGAATTTGATGCGCAGTAAAGTCGAGTTTAAAGGCCTTGAATCGTTTTCTAGATCGATTCCAAGATTTCCAGGTCTTTGCAGACACCAAAGTTCTATGAAACATTGAAATCTTCACCCTCATGATGACGACTGGCTTGGTATGTAAATTTTCGAACACATGTAACGGCACGTTAGTCCCTTGACCGTCGTAGACGTATATTTTGCTCGAATCTTGATCGGAGACAGCTAAGGCAGGTATGGCGTCGCCAGGAGAGTACACCCACTCGGCACAGAGCGGCGTAAAGTCCAGTCTCATCATGTTTATCATGTCTAAAAGGAAATTATGAAGAAAGTATCACACGATGAACAGGGGTAACACAAAACTTTGAAAAGTAGAGGACTCTTGGTATCGACTCACCAAAATTAACGACGTCGAAGACCTTTATGCTCTTGTCTAAACTGACTGTGCACATCAAGGCTCCGTTACAACTGGCCGACATGGCTTGTATCGCCATCAAATGCGCCCGGAAATGCTTCACGAATTCGATCAACTCTTCTTGCTTCTTCCAGAATTTAACGTGACCGTCGCAACTCGCAGTAATGACGAAATTCGTTCTGGAATTTCATTCAGTCGGCGAAATTAGTCGAGAAATAGACGCCAGAGTTTTGTGAGTGTTGGTCACAGTTTCTCAACAAAAACAGGCAAATTTTACTCCGTGTCAGAGTCCTAGGCACAATATTTCAATAATTAGACCCCGAAAGTGTTTATTTTTTGTAAAATCGTTCCCAGAGCGATAATGAGACTCTTGAGTACATGAATCGCTTATTTATGAAGTACAGAAGAGAGAATTCAATATTGATAGAAAATTAATTTGAGTGGATATATTTTTTTAATCTATTTATTCAAACATTCCGTATACTCACTTAGTTACCAAAACTTGGGTAATCACGTCTCTGTGCATGTAAGATTTTTCGTAACATTCACAGTTTGGTAAATTGTCGAGGTAAACTTGTTCGTATTCCAAAACTGCGTAGAAAAAGAGTTCAATCAATTAAAAAATCGTCTAGAATCATCAAGAATAGAATTATTGCTGGAAAAATTTGAATAGATCAACAATTCATCGTTTCTAGATCTGAAATAAACATGTTTAAACAACTTTTTTGAGGTTATGAGAGGTTATGTGCGTCGAACCTTTTCGTTTCTTGGGCTGTGCGGCTTCGGATGGCATAGGGCCGACCCATCCCTCCTCAGAATCGCTATCGGCGTGTTCTCGCTTTGACATGACGGAGAAAACAATTATTCTGCTGTTTATTAACTCAAAAAGAATAAAGAGTATACTATGATCTGTTTGTTTTCACTAGACAACTTCACTCGTGGTAAAATTAGCTGGAATTATCGTCTAGTTGGCGGCGTTGAGCCGTTCGAGTATCGACCAGGTTCGATACGGACCAAAGCGCAGTGATCCGCTGCCAACTTCACGGTGCATTCTGATGTGCGTGGGATTTGTGAAAGTAGCTACGCAGCCACGACAAGGTCGACCAATCAGAGGCGAGGATTACGCGGCATGATTGGTGCGGTAGCCACCGCGCCGGAGTCAAGATAAAATTAGCGTCTTAAATGACTTTGTTGAACCGAAATTGTCGTATTTGAGGATTGCAAAAATCCTCAATGACGAGGGGATGATTATTTATGGGGAGATGTTATGATATTTTTTATTATTTCGGGTAGATATATCCCCGGCGGAAGTTGCTGAGTCTTGGGGTATCGGAGAATCCGGAGGTGTTCATTGTTGCAACGTAAGTTTGGCGGGCAGCGGTTCACCGATTGGCGGTTCTTCGCTCCTGTAGTTAATGGTCGTTGTAGCCGTCCGTGTAGCATCAGCTAGATATTTTACTTAAAAAACTCAGTTTTTTGGGTAGTTCGTTGTGCAAAACGAGTTGTTGGTCAGTCAGTAAGGCTAGAAGAGCGAGTAACTACCGTCTAAACAAAAGGTAAATTAATATATATCGTTAAAAATCAATGTCGGGACATTTTACGCCCGCGGCATACTGTCTCTGCACGTGGTCCGCCGGAATTATAAACCATTTTCGCCGTCTATTAACCGACCCTCTTCTATAATCGAACGAACAATCCGTAACAATCGTTCCTACGATCAATTAAACACCATAAACTATCGGTTTATCAGTCTGAAAATAATTTTTCATCAAAATCACGGATTACGGCGTCATTCTAGGATGCCATCTTCGCGTTGTCGGGTCTGTGGCGTACGTGTTCCTAAACGGCAAGGGGGAAAGCCACGGTGTCCGAATAATCGTCGACACGGCAAAAAATATTTTTCAACGTTCATTCCATCTGCTTTTATTCACGATATATCATCGATATTTCCATTCGGCAAAAGCCGATATGGTATTTACACCATTTTCCGCCCCTCTTATGGTTCATATATAATACAGGACGCTCCAAAATCTGGGTTCTCTACATATTGTCTCCTCTACCTCCCCCCCCTCCCCAAATTCGAGACTCCGTCGTCGAACTGATCCCGCACTGAAAATCGAGTTTTTTTTTTCTTCATTCGGACGCCTTTTTTCGTTTTTTTTTACTCGCTTTTTTTTTCTACCGTCTCTCGCCTTGCCGAGGATATCAAGAGTCTCCTTTGCGTCGTATTTTATTCCCACACGAAACCCCCTCCGCGCCCCTCGCGGCTATTTACTCGGACGTATAGCCATTGAACCCATTTCGTCCGTTCATGCAGGATGCTTTTTTTTGCATCATGATTCAGTTTCGATTTTTTTTTTTCTTTTCGTGTCTCGTTCAACTTGAACTAAATAACAGAAATAAAAAATAGAGAAGAAAAGAAAATTGTTCTTGATAAAGAAAAGATGTACACAGCTTCAATCTGGCCATTGTTGCGAGAGTTTGTTGAATATTCTCTTACAAGATTTTTTTTTCTTTTTTTTTTCATGAAAATTTCACCGGCTTATTACTTACTTTACTAATTATTACTTATTACTTCCTTAAATTTAGGGAATTTGATCAGAGACGAAAATCGATTCTTTGATCTTTATTTCACTTTTTTTTTGTCCATCTGTTCTCGTTCTCATGATCAATATAAGTATGTGTCTGACTTTTTTTTAATCTACGGTTCGGCAATTCGATATCAAATTTATCGCGAATAATTTGTGTCTCTGGTTTTAAAGGCGATTAATTATTATTTCCGTTGCATTATTAAACTTGACCTTTTTTTCAGTGTCAAGTTTATTATAAATTGGGACACGTTGATCTAGGTAATGGATTTTTACGTCTACCCCACCGGTCAGGTCAGAATTTCTCACTCCAAGATGCGGCGTGCCTTTCTATTTTGGTACCAACATCGTGCAAACTCACTGAGAGTTTCACCTGCTTTCTCCTTCTACCTTTTTTGTCCTTTTATTTCGCACACTCTCTTGTATCGCCGTTGACTCTGAAATGATAAATGAACATGCTTCTTTCGAAGGTCACCGGAACTGTAATAACGATCATTTCTAACAGACAGCCCTTGGTGTTTATTTGAATTAGGCTGAAAGATGAGTTCAAGCGTGTGCTACAAGTGTAACCGGATGGGCCATTTCGCTCGGGAGTGTCCGCAAGGCGGAGCCGGAGGCGGCGGCGGCGGACGAGGAGACCGCGATCGTGGAGATCGCGACGGTGGATTCGGACGGAATCGTGGTGAGAAGTGCTTTAAGTGTAACCGATACGGTCACTTTGCACGTGATTGTAAGGAAGATCAAGACTTATGCTACCGTTGTAACGGAGTTGGTCATATCGCCAAGGACTGCCAGCAGGTAGGATCAAACGTGAGAACCAATTTTCAGTACCATTATTACATATGTGAGTTATGTATATCATGTTTTTTAAAAATAAATTTAAGATATTTCCTCATTTATTTGTGTACATCGACGAGAGAAATTCTCCGCTATCTGCCCCCTCGCCTTATTTTCTTTTATTTCGTTCAACATTCTTTTATGCGATATCAACTTATCGATTTTTTTTCTCTCCTCCGCATGTATCATGTGACTGTTTTAACATACCAGTATTCTCATATTGATTCAGCAGGGTCAAGCTAATGATATTAATGATCGTGGTAACAACATGTTTGGGTCTTGATAGCTATTTTTCTTTCAAGAGTCTCGATCCTATTCTGAAACGACACTGTTTATCCAGTGTCAATGATAAACTCGCAAATATCACTTCATTTTATTCACTTGCGAGAAATGGAATCGGCGGGTCTTGAGGAAGGCGGAGCTTGGTGGGCTGTTCAGAACGGACGCATCTCCGCAGGCCGGATAGGACGGACGCGTCTCGTCGTGCAGGCTGGAACGGAGGTACCTCAGAAAACGTACAAATGTATAGTTACGCTGAGGCACGTTCGTTCCAACCTGCACGGCGAGACGCGTCCGTTCTGTCCGGCCTGCAGAGATGCGTTCGTTCCGAACAGCCCACCGAGCCTCGTCTTCCTTAGGACCCGCCGATTTTATTTCTCTAAAGTAAATAAATATTATTTATACACCTCAGGGATATAAACGGCGGTTTATTGCCCTGTTCCAGCCGAAAAAACCGCTTTATTTCCCTTTGGTGTATAAAATATCGTATGCACCACAGGGCAAACGTTGTTTTAGACCCGTGCGATTGTAATCCTCGGCTTCGCCTCGGAATACAACCTCGCACTCGTCGAAAACAACCTTTACCGCCCAAGGTGCATAATATACTATTAAGAAAAAAAAGTGCACAAGCTGAGGTGATTTTTATGTTGGAAGACTGGCTTACGCACTTTTTTTTTTATTGTTTGTTTGTTAAGAACGTTGAGTCTTAGGGAAGAATTCTGTGTTAGCAGGTTCCCGAGCTGAGTTGTTACAACTGTAACAAGACCGGGCACATCGCTCGCAGCTGCCCCGAGGGTAATGATTCTGGGCGATTCTCAGGACAGAGCTGCTACAACTGTAACAAGACTGGTCATATCGCTCGAAACTGTCAGGAATCGGGCGGTAAAACTTGTTACGTATGCGGCAAGACGGGCCACATAAGCCGTGAATGCGACCAGGACGATAGGAAGTAGGAAAATAACCGAAACCTTACAAAACCAATACACATTTATTATTGATTGATTGATTGATCGTTGGGGATAGTAATTTAGAGTGGCGTTTAAACGCCACTAATCGAGTATCACGCCAAGATCATTCAAAAACCTACCTACCCCCCCTCTGCCCTCCCCTCCGCCCACCGTTGTTTCTCTTCGCAAGGGTTCCTTATAATCTAAGTTTTTATTGCTGTTATGCCACACTATAAACTATAATAATAATATCGAAGATGTTCATTTCAATGAATTATCGCATAGACGCCATCCTCCTACAATCCCGTTTTTCTTATCTCAACCACATTTCATTATATCCACATATTATTTTGCGGTGCAAGATGTATAGTTTTCGGTGGTTTTTTTTTCTCTTTCTCTTTTTTATAAGTAAAACAAAAACGAAAACCTAAATGGAGTTGAACACACATTTAATAAAAATATAAGAAACGAAAAAAAAGAAAATAATCATTTCAATGTTTGTAACAAAAATAAAAATAAAAACGACGAGTATCTAAAAATTTATTGATAATTTTTTTTCATTTTCTTTCTCTATTCGAGGCACGTAGTCTTATTATTTCATCTGCTATGAATAGACGCGTGCTAATCGAACAACTTACCTTTTTATTTTTTAATTTTGTTATTTCGCATGACTCTCACAGAGACTAACATTATGATTATGATGATTAACTGACTATGACTACCTAATTATTACCACTGAATTGTGATTACTATGCCTCAACGTACTGTGCGTTGTGTGTGAAACGTACTTCGGGAATATGATGAGAAAAATAAGAAAACACCATTTATATTCCATCGTAATTGTATTATTTCCATCTTCAGTAATCCGTAATCTGGGTTGCCGGTGAAAATTGAATTTGAAACAATCGCTCTTGTTCATTCTGATGGTAGTGTACGTAATGTGAAATTTCAGATTCGATCAATCTGTGCATCTTGTATCGTGTCCCCGTACTTTCTCATTAATTTTCTACATCAAATCAAGGTGAATAAAGAAAAATGTAAAAGTAACAAGAAAAAAAAAGTGGTAGGCATGTTCGAGAGACCGACCCCCCTGAATATTGTAAGGTTTTAGTAACGATAATATTACCTAATATTTAAGGATGTATAAGAAGTATAAGCAAGCACTTTTTGCGATAGCCTAGATTTGCTCCGCGCAAATTATAACAATAAATTGACGATTGGAAACAGAAGAAGCAGACAGACGAAGAAGTTGGTTTTTGTACTATAATGATAATAATAATAATACTAATAAAAATGAAGTAAAAAAATAAAAATAAAAAATTACTAGGTATACTATAGTCGCTGCTGGTGACCTTAGTCATCTAATTTATAGTTTCTGTACCATACAGATTATGGGGCTTAAAAATCAAGGTTGTGTTTATTACTGTTAATTTAATACTTCGAATCCCCCTGTTTATAATGACTGACGTCGTCGTCTTGCTCCTGAACTTGACGTTCGCTTTCAAGGTGGCGAAAAACTATTCTTCAAGATCCTTAACTCTTTCTTGTCAATTCGCCACTATTGCAGTTATTCACTGGATCATTTATTATCAAGTTCAACGATTTGAGAGGGGATGAAAGATAGATTCTCTTGGCGTAATTTTATGTACAGTTCAATCTGCACATCGACAACGATCAGCATAATTACTATTGAAAAACAATTTAATCGTCGAAGCGCGTATATCTCCAACGTTAATGCTGAAATATTTTCTTTTTTAAGGTTGCTTATAATGTATGTTGGTTTATTATTTTTATCTAAAAAACATAATTCAACGACTGATATGCACAATATTGATAATTGATGTGCTTCATTGATGTAGATGTACGATAATTGAAATACAGAGGTGAATGTGGACGGAAAAAAAATATATTCCAATGAAATTTTTTCATTTCTAATCAACACACGAAACTCCAATTTCAGTAATATTACCCATTAACCACTAACATCGCATCTTCAAACATAGAGAATTCATTGAAAGAATTCTCCTAGATTCCAATTCAACATCTCAATCAAAGTTGTTGCATCTTCTTAACAAAAAAGTTGAAGGTTTTTGGAAACAACTCCTACAGTCGCTAAATCTCGCCTGAATTATAATTGGCAAACTTTTTTATTCATCCAGTTCAAAGGCAGGATGAACCCAAGTTACCAAAATCCTAATCGGGAGTTTGTTCGTTAACCAGCAGCGACAGAATGTGACTAGTGTTCAAAATCAAAGTGCAATGTCCCGGTGAAGGACGATGTCCTGAAAATAATGAATACCGGTTTCCTGGGGCAACTTGTATGTACATACATGCACACATACAATATTCATCGTTATACATATATGCATATGCAGTTGTCTAAATATCGCAATTATAATTTACTACGACTTCATTATTCGAGATATATAAGTTATAGTTATCTAGCAGATTAAACTTTCTTCGGCATTTCAAATGCATTTGCAAACTTTGTATAATATGATCTTGGATAGTTTCCATCTATTCATCGATTAATGTATCGCGCGGCCACTCTTATAGGTATAACGATTATAATAAAAATGCTTCATGGGCTGTTCTTGGTGTAAATTTGTGGTGTTAAAATCAACCGAGCAAAGGGCTCGATGTTATAATTAAATCTTCATATTCTTGACTCTACGAAATGTCATCGTTTGTGACGAATAATAATTATTAAGAAAGAAATACGAGCCAAAGGAACAAGATGAAAAAAATTGTCTAATCGGCAGGGGCACCTGGGCTACGATTCTCCGCTACACAAGACTTACGTATCGATAAAAAAGAATTGAAAAAAAAAGATGAATTATTATATTGTAAAGAATATGAATGTTACACTGTAAAGCATGTAATTTGACCGGCGTCTCCGGTCGGGCTCGACTTATAAACTAAACATTAATTATTAATACTTAACGGAATTAAATGAGGAAAAACAATAATGATAAAAAGGGACAGAAAGGGAAAGACAAAAACTAAAACGAAAAACAAACTAGCTACGAAATATAATAATGAGGAATACGAATATAAATAAAGTAATTTGGAAAATTGAAGACAAACTAAGATGAAAAGAAAAATTATGTTTTTAAACAGAATTTTTGAAATAGAAATCATGGAGAGGCAAAATCTGTGTTTTTTGTGTTCTTTTTTCTCTGTCTACCTTTTCATACCCATTTTTACTACTTTATTCTGTAAACCCCCTGTATCCAAAAACTACTGCTGCTGATTATCCTACATAATAATTATTATAGAAAAGACAACATATTTTCTGTAATTATGTTTATGTTGCGTGGAAGGGTAAATTATTTACTATACTAAAAAAAAAAAAAAAGAAGAAAAAAAATGTCCAATTTATTTTCCGAATCCTTATCTTCGGTACCCAATAATCAGATTCTTTTAATTAGACCGTTCTATTCATTCTGATAAAAAGTAAAAAAAATTGGTGTTCAATCAATCTGAAAATTAAAATGATCTCGATCTTGCGATCAATTGATATACTCGACATATTCGAACTTGATTTTCAATATCCATTCTCTGATTTACATATAGTGAGGATAAAAATGGACAAAAACGTCAATGCGACGTGTCTGTAAGTATATTCCGAAATTTATCCACGATCATCATGCAAGGTACGGTTCTATGTGGGTTCGATCACTCAACTTATGAGAGTGAGAAGCTTCTTTTTTTCGGTGGCAGTGAACTGTAGGTAGCGCTTCGGTCGATTTATGTCCATTGCGTACAGATTTCGAATTTATTCGAGTGTCACATTAGTCACATTGACACGTTTGTTCCATTCGCATCAGAGTAAACAACCTCGCGCTGTCAGTCGCTGCTCCTTCTACCAGATTAACAAATGAACGACTAACTCTATTAAAAAATGCCTATTTTAGCTCTCAACAGTGCGACGGTAAAATTGATATCTAGCACGCAGATTATAACCTCTGTGTCCAGTGTCGTTAAAGAACTTGTCGAGAACTCACTCGATGCTGATGCTAAAAACATCGAAATAAATTTGGTAAGAAGAAAAGTTGCAATTAATTATTTTTATTTATTAACGTCACAAAACGGTGCTAAAATATAATGCTGACGTTTTTTTTTTTTTTAAAACTCACTCAAACAAATAAAATTCATACAATTCGTTTCTCGAAAACTATTTTGTGTTATTGATGGAAAAAAAATGAGAAATTTTAATTTTTGATTTCTTTGAATAATCGTTACTCTCAATCTCGAAATCTCTGGTCTGACTTTTTGTCAACCAGATTTAAACAATTTTTCGACCCTTCTAGACCGATAACGGCTCCTCTCTGATTGAAATTCGTGATGATGGCTGCGGAATCTCGCTTTCGGATGTGCCTCACATGGCGTTGCCGCATTACACATCGAAGCTATCGGATTTTTCCGACTTAGGTGAGCTTGATGACAGTCTATGAGATTGATGAATGAAAAGAAATCATAATAATTATAAGAGGACATCAATTTCCTGCAAAAACGACCCACTTTCTGAATATTTTTCTTCAACAGAATCGATAACGACGTATGGATTCCGGGGAGAAGCCCTCAACGCGATATGCCGAGTCGCGGAGGTCGACGTAACAACAAAAACCATTGACGACGAAACTGCGAAGGCGTACAAACTCGACAGCAACGGGGGTATCGTGAAGACGGAAACGTCCAATCGTTATATCGGTGAGAATAGTCGAGCTTTTTCAAAGGATCTTTGAGATTCTGATTCTTTGATCACCGATTACAGGCACGATGGTCCGAGTCCGCGACCTTTTCAGAAACATTTCTGTCAGAAGGCAAATATTGAACAATCCCCGAAAAGCCAAACAGGATTTGAAATTAATAGAAAACATTCTGAAAGGTCTCAGCATTTGTCAACCTGTCGTAAGAATGAGCTTCCGAGTAAACAACAACTTGGTATTGTTGAAGCCAAGTTGTAACAGCGTCAAAGAAGCTCTGAGCCACTTTGTTGGTACCAAAGTCGCCGGGAATTTGGAGTGCATTCGGAACGAGGACTCCGAGGTTCGTTGGCGGACTTCTCTACCAGAGTTCTCATCCTAATGGACTAGTTTAACTTCTTCAGAATCACGAGATCACCTCAAATATACACGATGGCCGATTTCATGTGTCGAAAATGGGAGGGGCTTGAAGAGGCAGAACTTGAAAACAGTCGGATGTAGATTTGGTGCCAAAAACAAATTTCGAAGCATCGATTGTCAGCTTTGAAATGCGTTTCAAAGTTACGGTACTTCAAGCCCCTCCCATTCTCGACACTTGAAATGGGCCACCCTGTAGATAACATGAATGATGAATACTGTGTACCTAACGATGATGAGAAATAATATCCAGGTGAAGCTGCAGCTGATGATTCCTAAGCGGGATCTAATCGATCCCCAGGTTGTCTATGAGTCGAACCAGCAATATGTGATCGTGAACAACAGGCCTGTCAAATATAAACAATTTGAAAAGGTGAATATCCTGGAATATCGGATGTTGAATTTGATCATTGACGCTAGAATAACATTTTTGGTAACCTTAGAGCAATTCGAGGCACTAATCCCGCTATTTAAGGTGAAATGAAAGTCACGTGACCTCGATATGATTTACACTTGGTATTTTCAAACGCTATTTTCTCAGCCAAAACACATTCGATTGATGTGAAACTGATATCAGTGACGTAGAAAAACCGAATGAACGGCCTGCCAATCGTGGATTTTCGAATATCGAAAGACATAATCAGAATTTTGTGTAACAATATTGTTCCGTAACCCAAGGAGGTGCTGCCCCTCGTGGAGAGAGGCAGCACTTCCTTGGATTACGGAACAATATTGTTAAAAAACTGTTATTACGTCTCGATTTTAGAAAATCCACGATTGGCAGGCCCTTCATTCAGTTTTTCTACGTCACTGATATCAATTTCACATCGATCGAATGTGTTTTGGCTGAGAAAATAGCGTTTGAAAATTCCAAGTGTAAATCATATCGAGGTCACGTGACTTTCATTTCACCTTAAGACGACTCAGAGTCTTTGGAATAGCTAAAAGTCGTACAACAAACATTCAAACGCTATAATTACACGAACTGGACTCAATATTAATCTTTTTCTGGTCTAGATAATTCAGGAAAGGGTTTCCGACCACTTCGGGAGTAGAGCGCCGGCGAAAAAGCATCCCGTGTATCTCATAAGTGTGACGGTTGCAGCGAGCGACATCGACGTCAACTTGGAGCCCAATAAGACTTCCGTACTTCTGAAGAATCAGGTGCGATCTTAATTCTCTTTGCTTTAAAAAATACTGACGACACTACTGATTCGTTTCCAGGATATCATACTGAAGAAACTTGACAAGATTTTGGTCGAGTTCTACAACATAATCGACGAGAATACGAGACCTGATTTATCCTTGTCGAATGTGACGATCGATCCGTCGCTAGAATACCACGACATAACGCAGAATATTCCCACCGATGTCGAAGTATCCGCTTGCAAGAAACCCAAGTTGAACAACAACAAACAAAGACCTCGAGATTCGATTCTAGACGCGAATGCCGACTCGCCTGCCGGTGGCAAGCGAAAAGGAGGCGAGAACCGTTTGAATCGGATCTCGAACTCAAACGACAACCAGAATCAACTGATAATCAACGAAGATCCTAAAACAAACAGAGACAGCATCGACAGAATATTGAATACCTTTCCTGCACCAATTTTGAGCGATTCTGACGACGATTCTGCCGCAGGAACCCCCAGAAAACGGAAGAGCGGGGCTCCGATGATGGTCGGACACGCAGTTAGGTGAGAATTCGACAGCAGAATTCTCCTTCACGTTCATTGACTCGCTTTTATCTTCTATAAGTTTTGTCTTTTCCATCAAAGGCCCACCGATACCGAGGAGAATAACGTTCCGTACGGAGGGACTGACTTCCAAGCCAGGAATTCGGCGTGGGCTGACGCAAGCGTAGCTCCAAAGGCTACGGAACCCGATTATGAAACTTTGAGCCAACTGCCGGTGGTCGATCTTGGCGAAGATTTTGACATCGAGGCGATTTTGGAGAGGCCTCCACCCGCTAAAATACCCAAATTAGGAAACGTTTCTTGCGTATCGAATACTTTCGAGGAGGATAATGCAGGGAACGGCGTAACGAAGACTAATTATACACTGGTTGATTGGAGCAGGGGACAAGTGCCGGGTCTGAAGGTGAATATTCGTGGATATCAGTGTTTCGGATTTTGTATTTTTACAATTTTCAGTTTTCTCACGATCTTTCTGTTTCTACAGATTCCCATTTCTTTCTTTGTTTTTTCAACAGGGCTCCACCGACGTTTCTACTTACAACGATTCGGTGAACAAGCAAAAACCAAACGGCGAAAGTCAGAGTAAAGGGGAGGAGGATTTTCAGACTGTACATCAGACGGGATTTTCGAAATTTTCGTACGAAATTAGATCCCAAGGTGAAGAGTCTACTCCAAATTCATTATTATTTCGAAATCACCTTATAATGAATGGAACTTGTAACATTTTTTTCAGTCGTGGAAGAAAATCCTGGAGCAACTTTACCAGCGATAGGAAAAATATTGGCCGATCGTTGGAAAGATCTCTCGTCCGAGGAGCGAGGGTATTACAGAGACTTGGCGCTGGACGAGAAGAAGAAATTAGAAGCGGATAAGAAGAATACTAAAAAACAGCAAATGTCGCAACAAGAATTGGACAAGAATAAAGCCAGACTTGTTCGGGCGCTTGAGTCGATGAAGAAGACTAAAACCAATAAGAAATGCCTCGTCAATGAGAGAACCACGCTCACGTGGGAAATTAACATACAGAATATTACCAAAAGCTTTTTCGCAAGGTAGATAGTAGATACTCAGAAATTTCAGTCAGACGATAGTTAATATATTTTTCATCGAAATAATTGAGAAGCAGGGATTTCTAATCGAAAGAAGACTCGAAAATTAATTAAGTATCTATCACACCGGGTCAATTTGACCCAAGCCAACTTTGAACGATTACTGAAGCAAGATGAAAAGATAAAAATTCAGAGACATTGTTTGAGCGTTGAAAAATCCGCTCTCAGTGATGCAACTGTAAATTTTTGGTTTTTAAGTACTAAAAAAAATTCTCGAGAAAAAGGTGTTCAGAAAAACACGGTTTTCTGATGAAAAAAATTCACAACTTTTTCAATTTTGAATATTTTTTCACAAAAATTTATAACGATTCTCTTCAGTTATAGTAATTTCATGAAAAATTTGTTTGATAAAAAAGTATATTTGTTGCGAAGGTTGAGCTCGATTATTCGGGGCTTCAAAATAATGAAAGGTGTTTATCTATAAATTTTCCCCGTTTTTGCCTATTCATTACTCGTATTATTCGATTGAGGAATAAATCCTAATTGATTATCGTGAATGGAAATCGAAATCTGCTAATGGGACGTTATTTTCACAGGCCAGCGTCCGAAGAAAACAGAGTCATTGGGCGATTGACCGATGACATTTGGGCGGTGAAGTCGAGCAAAAAGATCCTAGTTGTGAATAGTCCTGAGGTTCTGAAGGCAGTAGATCCGAAAGAGCTGGACGAACAAGAGGTACGGTTTCTTTTCTTCAAATTCTTCCATGAATGCTTTATGCAAATTTTCGATTTAATTTCAGATGGCTGCGGAAATTCTACAGTCTTGGTTGATGGAAAATGGGACGAACTCGTCTCCTGCGTTCACGCATCAAATTTACGAAATCAAAGCGTCGTCGGTTTAATTTATTGAAAACAAAAATTTGTTTACTTTCGTAAAATTTTATTCGAATTCAATTTATCATCGATTCGATTGTATGAATACTTCGAGCATTCTGTTGTGATTGAAAAACAGGATTTAGGTACTTTTCATTGCGAAAATTCAGTCGTTATTGATTTCTGTATTTTCTGTTAGCGCGATGACATAAATCGACATTCGATTAACTCGTTTATTCAAATTATCAAGTTTTCCGATATTTTTCCAAAATCAATGTATCCAGGAGTCATTCAATAAATACAGCTTGTTTGAAGGGTGTTCAGAAGCTTCTGGAAAACCGAACGTTTTTATTGAATGGGTTCCTCTGTTAAAATTTCCAGATAAATTTAACGAATTATATAACTCGATGTTTATTATTTTTATCACAAGCTTAAGAGAATTTTAAAGTAATATTAATTTTAAGTCGTAAAATGGTTCTTTTAATTCTAGTTTTACAAATTTCATCATTATTATTATTGATTAACAAAATTCAATCCTAAGATATTTTAAACAAAGAAAAAACAAGACAAGATTTGTCACATTTTTTCTATATAGTGGTAAAAGAAGTAAAATTCTCGGTCTGGATACCGAGCGATTTTTATTTGTGACACCAAAATTTTAATTTTCTACTTTTTTATAATTGTTGAAGTATTTATCTATTCTATAATTATCGAAAGCATAGAGTGGAATATTTTATGGAGATTATAATTGATCACACGTATTCATTTCGAGTACAGTATAAATAATAAGGAAAAATAATGTAAAAAAGACCAATTTTTTAATCTGCAGAATCATTGATAGCCTCTTCGCAGCGAAAGTCTTGAAATGTCTTGATGATCATTGGTGAAAATGCAGTTAATACGGATGAAGATACATTTTTCCTATCTCACGGTGTTTAAAAATGATCAGAGATTAACAATTTATTGTATATCGGGGCATCTGAGATTGTAATATCAACGTGCACGTGGTCGTAATCTATCACGAGCAAGAGCATGCGGCGTGAGAGTTATTCTCATAGCCAAAAACGCGTTTTTGAGGTGGATCCAGCGGAGTAATTCAAAAATAAAAAATTTATTTGGAGAGCTGAGAGTTTTTTACATGAAGAACGTATTTTTTGAATATTTTTATTGTGACGCTGAAGATAGAATAAAAATTGGCAATTTAAATTCTTTCAGAAAAAATTAGATATCGCATTTTTCGTGAAAAAAAAATTGAGGCAAATTAAATTTTTCAGGCCCGAATATTCGTTGATATTTGGTGGATTTGCCCTCAAACATTAGAAAGGTTATCGAAACAAACGAATTAATGGGATTTTCATTATCTTTTTAATCCAGAAAACATGAATGGCATAGTCGTAAAGTGTGTAATTATTATACATTTTATGCTTCATTATATTTCGATTGCGAATCTCGTGGATGCTAATTACGGTGTAATATCAGAATGATCGAAGGAATTTAATAGATAATATATATAATTTAATAGATCATAAATTTCTCGGTGAAAGATTGCCAATTA
>JAEUYN010000213.1:0-12423 GCA_018257835.1 Euura lappo | reverse complement strand
GGGGACCAGCGGACGAACTGCCGCCCCCGCCCGCGTTCGCGGACAACCCCGACGAGCCGTTAGAGCTTTCGTCGCCTCCGCGTCGAGCTGCCGTGCGGTCCCGCCGCGGTCTAGAGATCTCCGCCGCCGGAGTCGTCTCTCACCGGGGAAACTCCGCACGCCCGATACCTTCGCCACGTTCAACTAACGTAAACACCCAGCGCGTGACGTTCCGTCAGGCCTTGGAGTCTGGAGAGACCCGGGCATCGTCTCCAGGGGGGAGCAGCGCATCGCTCGGTTCGTTCGAAACCGCACGTGGGGAGCCGCCGCTGTCCGATACCCCGTGGGTATCTCAGCCGCGTATTCCCCCTCCGCGTGCCGCTCCACTGTCGATGCCTCCGCAATATATAGAGCCGGGGTATGCGACACCAGTCGCCCCACCATACGTCCCTACCTCCACGCGTCAGCCCGCCGGACACTATAGCGCTCCAGAGAGAGTGCCTACGCTTGGGCTATACCATGCCGTACCCCGCGCGAGTGCTACCGCACCGGAGTACCCGTACCCCACGCCTCAGCCTACCTATGCGCCGTCACACGTACCGCAACCGACCGTCGCTGCTCCGTACGGTGTAGACCCCGCGCTAAACGCTTATACTGCCGTCCCGCCTACCTCTCTCGCTCCCGCTCACTATCCCGCGTACCTACCGCAGTACGCGGCCGATCATGCCGCTAATCCACCGCGCTCTAGGGGAAATGCACCGCGTAACCTCCCCGAGGTCGTGGGGAAATGGAATCTACAATTCTCCAGTCAAAGGGAGAGCAGCGCGGAAGAATTTTTACGTCGATTGGATGAATGTCGCCGCGGCAGTCGCCTCGACGACGACGACTTATTGGAAGCTTTACCTTTCTTGTTTACCGGTTTAGCTTTGTATTGGTACCGTTTGAATCACCACCAATGGAGGGGGTGGCCAGAATTCTCTACCGCGTTTAGAGCCCGATTTGGCGGGTTAAATTTCCAATTACGCATTCGCGAGGAGGCCAGGAGGCGTACTCAAGGCCCCAACGAACCGATCGCGGATTACCTACTCAGCCTTCAGATGATTTTTGCTAGCCTGTCGCCTCCGCTACCATTAGACGAACAGCTAGAGATCGCGTATATCAACCTCCACCCTAGCTACCGTACCGCGATACCACGAACTAACTTCTGGTCCTTCGAACAACTAGAGCGCGCTGGGCGCCTTATTGAGTCCGCGAAAGCATTGAATCAGATGTACGTGCCGCCTCCGTCTCCCGAGGAGTCGGTCCTGCCGGAATACGCCTGTCGGTCGGGAAAAACCGCAGGTAGAGCCAGGGTTGCTGCGTTGGGCGACGAGACACCCCCTCAGGGTACCTCTACGCCCGCGAAACCCGAACAACTGCCGAATTCGAGTCAGGGGGGCGGCGAAAGAACGGACGTCCGAAACAACCAAGCGGTCCACCGGCCGGACATCCCGGAGTCGCTCCTACTCCGCCTACCGCACGTCCCGCCTCACGCGTACCGCCGATATCAGCCGCCGATCCGACTACGTCAGCCGCGCCAGTACCCAACGCTCAGGCGGCTCCACCGCCAGTTCATGCCGCGTCCGACCTGCCGTATCGACCTCCTCCAGGGTGCTGGAACTGCGGGGCGTTCGGGCATAGTCACTGCGAATGCCCGTTGCCCCAGACCCGAATTTATTGCTACCGCTGCGGTCGCGATGGGATAACTTTCCGGGAATGCGAGTATTGTGATGCCGTCGCGAATCAGGGAAACGCGAGCGGGAATTAGAGGATAGGGTCGCCTCTGCTTCCCCTCCGGCTCCCCTGTCCACCGGAATTCATGAGTTTGTCGATTTTTGCAGTCCGGTCTCGTCTCGAGTCCGCTTCCTCGCGCGCTACGATGTAATATACACGCCACGAGGAGCTGTCAAGCCTGAAGATGGTCGGCCGCGGCCCGACCGAAACGTCGCATGAATAAAACAAAATTCAAACAACCTGACCAACACCGACGAGTTATTACACTAACAGTAAATAAAGAATTTATCTACCAGTTTGATCTGCCGTACCGACCAAAAGACCGTGAATAAAGAATTTATCTCCCTAGGGAGATAAATTCTTTATTGTAGTTACGTCACATAACCTAAAATGTAAGTACTGATTTGCCCGCGAAATCGGCTTCCGTTCATGTATGGAATAAAATATCGTGTGCACCACGGTCGCATTGGACGTTTTCGCTCCCTCGGTGGATACCCCCCTCG
The DNA here is from genome assembly GCA_018257835.1 of Euura lappo. Taxonomy (NCBI): domain Eukaryota; kingdom Metazoa; phylum Arthropoda; class Insecta; order Hymenoptera; family Tenthredinidae; genus Euura; species Euura lappo. Next base: position 10,168 of record JAEUYN010000213.1, on the reverse strand, counting down.
CCTTCGGCTCGGGTGGCAAAACGTCCGTTGCTCCCTTGGTGCACAATATACTATTGCTTTTGGGGATGCGAGCCACAGTCTGCCTGTGCGTTTCGCCCGCTCGTTTAGCTATGAATGTGTGCTGGGAATAGATTTCGCTCGCGCATTCGGTTTTTGCTTGGATTTTGTTGCGGACACGTGGACGCTCGCGTCTGGTCTGTGGGGTCGGTTCGAGAGGGAAACGCCGCCGCGATCGTGTCCGTCGCGGGGGGGTCGGCAGACCCTACCCGCTGTTTCTGTTTTGGTTGAGCTTGAGGACGAGGGGGAAGCCGATGAGCCCCCTGCCGTCCCGTCTGTTAGTTTTGATATGAATGTTGCGTTTGAGTCTCGCGAAAAACTTCAACCCGCAGAGTCGCGAAAAGCCGGAGCGGGTCTACACCCGTTAACTCCGGAAGAAACCGCGATAGTAGAACATTTTGTCGCCGCCAAAGTCCCCGCACCGTCGAAGGTGCCCGGATTAACTCACCTGATCTGTGGTATATGAGATTATGTATCAGAGGACTGAAAGGTTATACTTGTAAATATAGAATATAGATAGAGAATAGAACCTGTAACCCCAGTTCTCAGGCAGCCGGCCCGCTGCACAGTGGTTCCAAATGCGAAATGGCTGGCCAAATTGAGAAGGTATTCTTCAATCGCTACGAAATTTGGTCCTCGGGGGTTTTTGGGGTAGCTGAACACGAATCTGAAGTCAGATTTCCAAAAAACAAAATGGCTGCCCAAAAATGGCGGACCATTTTCTCCAATTTTGGATCAATCGCTACGAAATTTGATACTCGGGGGTTTTTGGGGTAGCTGAACACGAATCTGAAGTCAGATTTCCAAAAACCAAAATGGCTGCCCAAAAATGGCGGACCATTTTCTCCAATTTTGAATCAATCGCTACGAAATTTGGTACTCGAGGGTTTTTGGGGTAGCTGAACACGAATCAGAAGTCAGATTTCCAAAAAACAAAATGGCTGCCCAAAAATGGCGGACCATTTTCTCCAATTTTGAATCAATCGCTACGAAATTTGGTACTCGAGGGTTTTTGGGGTAGCTGAACACGAATCTGAAGTCAGATTTCCAAAAAACAAAATGGCTGCCAAAAAATGGCGGACCATTTTCTCCAATTTTGAATCAATCGCTACGAAATTTGGTACTCGGGGGCTTTTGAGGTCGCTAACACGAATAAATTATGAAAGAACGAAATATTGTATAAATATCTACATGTTTGTGGGATATAGTGGATTAGGAAGGTATGTAAATACGGAAAAAATTACGATAATAATACTCATTTATTCAAAAATACAAATTAATATTATTTTTCTATAAAAACAAAAAATAGTTACTGACGCTCAAACCTAGAGGCTCCAGTTGCTGTCTGAATCGCTATCATTATTATCGCTAGAGTCACTCTCAGTATTTCGAAAAAAATTTTCGTTGTTCACAGTTGGCGAGGTCAACAACGCCATTGCTTCACGCGATAATGATTTACCCGGCTTTGCTGGCAACTTACGCAAACTTGAGATCACGGGGTCAGACGCAATCAAGAGCCGCGCAAAAACATCCTCCATATTCTGCTTCCTACTAAATTTTCGGGCAAAGTCTAGCCTAAATGATTTGATAAATTTGTTGCAAGATTCCTGAGCTTCCTCTGACATCTGTCCTATAGGCAGCATCGAAGACCCTATTACTTTTGCGCCGTGGATTAAAATTTTGTGCACAGTAGTGGGCATGTAATACCAAGGATATAGTCGCACGTATTCACGGGCTGTTTCTACAGCGTATTTTTCGAATTCATTCACGTTTATTTCGAAACCACACGCTATTACTTGTAAGATCACGTGAAATCTGTTAATTAGTTCTTTATTTAGTCCCGTTATAGACGCTGAAACCTCGGAATCTTGAAAGAAACGACGAGCAGTATTACCGTCATTCGTGCTACCATATCCTTGTTTCGGTTGATCAATTAACAGTCCCAATTTCTCACGGAAACCTTTTTGTATAGTTTTTTTACGGCTTTCGATGCTTTTTTTATCTGCTTGCCATTTCTTTATTTCCAATCTGTATGCAATATGTATAAGGCACTCGAACAAACGAATCCACGCATGCAAGGATGATATCCCATATTGTAAGTGTTCTTCGTTAATCTTCCTCTGCAACATCTTGTCGATGTCATTGAATTCTTTCGATGTGGCCCCGCAAAGATAGCATCGTTGACTTGAGGCCGTAGACGTTAGGGAATTGCAAACCTTTCCATCAACCATTGTTAATGCTAACTTGTAGTTTACACTGACTTCTTTCCCGTTCTCAAACCCATGGAAGGGTTGAAGCTGCTTTTCCTGCTCTTTGATGTCATCCACTTCCTGTCGCGTTCCTTGTGCAGTCTCTTTTAAAAACTCGATTTTTATGGGCCTACAAAATCGAGGGGAGGAGGGTCGCGGATTTTGCCACACGGTTATTTCTCCCTTATTTACTTCGTCGACGACCACGAGCTGCAGTGGCACAAGTGAAGTGAAGAAGATAGTCGCATCTGTTTTGTCTCCGTCGTCATTCTCGAATTTTTGTTTAAAAGTACTTTGCCCAGATGTACCGTCGCATCCCCATTTGCAAATTAAATGCATATTGAAAATTCCTTGGGATGGGAGAGAAGTTAAAACTTCACTTTGAACTGCCAAAATGCGCTTTACTGTATGATCTAACAGTGCTTGAAGTTTCACCGCAGCTTTACTCTCAGTTATAGTAATGTCATCTTTGGGCGGATAACATTTTTTTTTCGCCCCCAGCACAGATTTGTACGATGGATACATTTTTGAATTAAGTTCCAGCGCGCCAGAGCGTATTCCCTGATATACATGTTTGGACATGCGGTATTCAACTATTAAAGAAAGCGCAGCATCAGCGGTATAACAAGCGGGTGTGCTACTTGTAACAGTTCGTAAAGCTTCCTTGTACTTTGATGCTTTTGTAGGACTGCCCAGAGCAACGTCTTTCACTATTTTTGCGGCCTCGAATTTACCTGCTGCTCGAAGACTCATGTGGGTGGCAAAGGCAAGCTCTTCGGTACTGGACTGGTTACGAATACCTTCAGTTTTTCGCCGTTTCGACCGTTCGCTGGAGTCCTCAAAGCTCTGCGAATGGCGACCACGCGTCTGAACTGCAGCTGAATCTCTGTTTACGGTGGAGATATCCTTATTGTTATCAAAGGCGACCACTGTGCTTAGCCAATCCGCATTTTGATCCAGAAAAAATGCCTTCGTTCGTTTAACTTTTTGCCATCTGTCTCGGATTTGATGTAATAAATGGCGAATCTTCGTTTTTTCATCTGTAGATAGCGTGTAAGTGGAATGGAATTTTTCCGACAGTGCCATCTCCACAATTTCGTACGCTTTACTCGCACCATCGTTCAAATAAGGCAATAATAAATCGAACAAATCCTGTCGCGTAACAACGACCGCTTCCTTACTCTTCCGAGAACCTGAAAAAATTAATTTAACAGTGAGACAATACATAATACATGACTTCAAAAATCAATAATAATTTTTTTTAATAAAAATTATATTCGAATCCGGTAGACTAATACTGATATTCATGAGAAACAAATCAATCGACTTGATCGCCTAGTGTGCGTTGCAATGCACCGCCTAGTTTATGTGCCGCACCGCACGTGCATGAGCGCGTCTATTTACAGAAAAATTCATTGTAACGAGGTTGGCAGTTTTTGGCATCTAATTTTTGGTGATATATTTACTCAAGAGTGTAAAGAATCATATGGCACCTCTCCGACCGCTTAACAACGTTTAACAACTAACTTTTACTCAATGTGAACAAAACTTTTCTTCACCACGGGCACGAGAATTTACAGTAGATGTTTAAATTTTTCTTTGCTCAGTGTGTACTTTAAATAAAAAATCACAATGATATAATAAAAGTACTTACTTTCAGGCGGAGATTCCATTTTGAAAATTTAAAATTGCTCAATTCCACTCGAAGATATTGCGATTTTAAGCGGTAGTAATTTTAACGGACTAGCTCACGGCCGAGGCTACCTGCTCGAGGTCTTCGTTACGAATGAGATCCCAACGGCTAAACGTACCACCTGCCACTCCTCTACCCTTGAAAGGGACGCCAGGGGTATCCCTCTACCTGACCCCACAGTTAAAATTCTTCGAATTTAAACTTCATTTTTCGATTTCTGGCCAGCCATTTCGCATTTGGAACCACTGTGCGCTGGTCGGGTGTGTTTATTAAAGCCGTATTCGTCACATTATAATATTGGTTATCTTTATTATTCCCTCCTGCGTTCTCATACATTACATTTGGCGACGAGGATAAGTGGAAATTATAGTAAACAGAAAGTATTCGTGTTAAATAAGAAGTATTCGTGTTAAACAAAAGTACCCGTATTATACAGGGTGTCGTGCAGAAAGTCATACACACGTATATGGGGCGATTCGTAAAAATAAATAAAAAATATTTGCCCTTGCCAAAATGGCGTAGGTGCAATAGTTTTCTCACTAGTGCGAGAATTACTGTAACCAATGAGCGTCCATCTTTAGCAATAAGCGCGCGAAACCATGAGCAATGCAGTTGCTGTGCGTTCGCGCTCGCTGCGGCTCTGGCCTCTGGTATAACAAAAACGACGCGTGCGCTTCGTCGCATCGCTGCTGCTTACAGGGTGAGTCATTTCTGGTATACCTCACGCGTTGAAGAATACGAATTTCTCGTGAAAAATCCAATCCTTTCTTTTGATAGTTGTTTCCGAAAATGTGGGCAGGATTTTTTTTCGAAGGATTTTTTTTTTTATTATTATTATTATTAGCGGTGAGCGCGCGGGGGGTTGGGTCAGATTGCGTCACGCGTTTTTGACGCTAACGATTCGATTGCATGTTAATTTCAGTTTTCAAAATCTAACAATTCCGAATTGGGTGAAAAAAAAAAAATGGCAAAAAAAATAATCAATTTCAAAACTTAAAAATAAAAATTCAACGGCTTTATAAAAAAAGCTGAAAAAAAAAAATAGAAAAACGTGGAATGATTTCGAGATGGTCGGGGTCTAAGACTGGTCGAGTCAGAGTGACTTACTCTTCACCGAAGAAAAATAAAAGTTGAATTCTAAAAAAGATAGTCCTCAGCGAAAATCCAGTTTGCATGCTCCAGGTCGACGAGAAAGCATTTTCCGCCGACGAGATAGCGTCATTTTTGCAAATTTTCAAATTTTTTCGCAAATTTCCACCCCGAGATAGCAGCATTTCATTCAGATTTTAAAAAATGGGCGTTCTCAATCAACTTTACAAGTTTATGAAAAACGAACGGCTTCATAAAAATATCTGAAAACAAAAAAAAATCAAGACGCGTTTTTCACTGAGTAGAATGTTATAAAAATAAAAACCTGGAGTGATTTCGAGATGGTTGGGGTCTAAGACTGGTCGAGTCAGAGTGGGTGATTTACTCTAAACCGAAAACAAATCCAAAGTTACATTCCTTACGAATTTTAAGTAAAAAAGTCCTTAGCGAAAACTCTGAGGCACCCAGTTTGCATGTTCCAAGTCGACGAGAAAGCATTTCCCGCCGTCCAGGTACCGAGATCCGTAGTTCCCGAGCACCAGGTTGACGGGAAAGCATAATTTCGTTTCTCGGGGTCATTTCTGGATTCTAGGGAGGCTGTATGGTCCATTTATCAAAGCTAGGCAAAGAATTAATTGCGCTTTCATAATTTTTATCCGATTAATTTCGTTTTCAGATGTCTTTCTAGACGTTAAGGAAGCTGTATGGTCAAAATCCAATATTCTGATTCAATCAACTGACTGACGGGGTAGATGAGTCCAAAACTTTCAGCGTTGCTCAATTCTAAAAGTGAGAATCTAGTGAAAACCCAAAACTCTGAACCAGTAGACTGACCGACGGGGTAGACGGGTCCGAAACTTGCATCGTTACTCAATTCTGAAAGTGAGAATCTAATATTCTGATCCAATTAACCAACCGACGGGGTAGATGGGTCCGGAACTTGCATCGTTACTCAATTCTGAAAGTGAAAATTCCATATTCTGATTCAATTAACCAACCGACGGGGTAGATGGGTCCAAAACTTGCATCGTTACTCAATTCTGAAAGTGAGAATCTAATATTCTGATCCAATTAACCAACCGACGGGGTAGATGGGTCCAAAACTTGCATCGTTACTCAATTCTGAAAGTGAAAATCCCATATTTTGATCCAATTAACCAAGCGACGGGGTAGATGGGTCCAAAACTTGCATCGTTACTCAATTCTGAAAGTGAGAATCTAGTGAAAACCCAAAACTCTGAACCAGTAGACTGACCGACGGGGTAGACGGGTCCGAAACTTGCATCGTTACTCAATTCTGAAAGTGAGAATCTAATATTCTGATCCAATTAACCAACCGACGGGGTAGATGGGTCCAAAACTTGCATCGTTACTCAATTCTGAAAGTGAGAATCCAATATCCTGATCCAATTAACCAACCGACGGGGTAGATGGGTCCAAAACTTGCATCGTTACTCAATTCTGAAAGCGAGAATCTAGTGAAAACCCAAAACTCTGAACCAGTAGACTGACCGACGGGGTAGACGGGTCCGAAACTTGCATCGTTACTCAATTCTGAAAGTGAGAATCTAATATTCTGATCCAATTAACCAACCGACGGGGTAGATGGGTCCAAAACTTGCATCGTTACTCAATTCTGAAAGTGAAAATCCCATATTTTGATCCAATTAACCAAGACGGGGTAGATGGGTCCAAAACTGCATCGTTACTCAATTCTGAAAGTGAGAATCTAATATTCTGATCCAATTAACCAACCGACGGGGTAGATGGGTCCAAAACTTGCATCGTTACTCAATTCTGAAAGTGAAAATCCCATATTTTGATCCAATTAACCAAGCGACGGGGTAGATGGGTCCAAAACTTGCATCGTTACTCAATTCTGAAAGTGAAAATCCATATTCTGATCCAATTAACCAACCGACGGGGTAGATGGGTCCAAAACTTGCATCGTTACTCAATTCTGAAAGTGAGAATCTAATATTCTGATCCAATTAACCAACCGACGGGGTAGATGGGTCCAAAACTTGCATCGTTACTCAATTCTGAAAGTGAAAATCCCATATTTTGATCCAATTAACCAACCGACGGGGTAGATGGGTCCAAAACTTGCATCGTTACTCAATTCTGAAAGTGAAAATCCCATATTTTGATCCAATTAACCAACCGACGGGGTAGATGAGTCCAAAACTTGCATCGTTACTCAATTCTGAAAGTGAGAATCTAATATTCTGATCCAATTAACCAACCGACGGGGTAGATGGGTCCAAAACTTGCATCGTTACTCAATTCTGAAAGTGAAAATCCCATATTTTGATCCAATTAACCAAGCGACGGGGTAGATGGGTCCAAAACTTGCATCGTTACTCAATTCTGAAAGTGAAAATCCCATATTTTGATCCAATTAACCAAGCGACGGGGTAGATGGGTCCAAAACTTGCATCGTTACTCAATTCTGAAAGTGAGAATCTAATATTCTGATCCAATTAACCAACCGACGGGGTAGATGGGTCCAAAACTTGCATCGTTACTCAATTCTGAAAGTGAAAATCCCATATTCTGATCCAATTAACCAACCGACGGGGTAGATGGGTCCAAAACTTGCATCGTTACTCAATTCTGAAAGTGAGAATCCCATATTTGATCCAATTAACCAACGACGGGGTAGATGGGTCCAAATTGCATCGTTACTCAATTCTGAAAGTGAAAATCCAATATTCTGATCCAATTAACCAACCGACGGGGTAGATGGGTCCAAAACTTGCATCGTTACTCAATTCTGAAAGTGAAAATCCCATATTTTGATCCAATTAACCAAGCGACGGGGTAGATGGGTCCAAAACTTGCATCGTTACTCAATTCTGAAAGTGAGAATCTAATATTCTGATCCAATTAACCAACCGACGGGGTAGATGGGTCCAAAACTTGCATCGTTACTCAATTCTGAAAGTGAAAATCCCATATTTTGATCCAATTAACCAAGCGACGGGGTAGATGGGTCCAAAACTCGCATCGTTACTCAATTCTGAAAGTGAAAATCCAATATCCTGATCCAATTAACCAACCGACGGGGTAGATGGGTCCAAAACTTGCAGCGTTACTCAATTCTAAAAGTGAGAATCTAGTGAAAACCCAAAACTCTGAACCAGTAGACTGACCGACGGGGTAGACGGGTCCGAAACTTGCAACGTTACTCAATTCTGAAAGTCAGAATCTAATATTCTGATTCAATTAACTAACCGACGGCGTAGATGGGATGGGAAACAAATCCAAAGTTACATTCCTTACGAATTTTAAGTTAAAAAGTCCTTAGCGAAAACTCTGAGGCACCCAGTTTTCATGTTCCAGGTCGACGAGAAAGCATTTCCCGTCGTCCAGGTACCGAGATCCGTAGTTCTTGAGCACCAAGTCGACGGGAAAGCATAATTTCGTTTCTCGACGTCATTTCTGGATTCTAAGGAGGCTGTATGACCCATTTATCAAAGCTAGGCAAAGAATTAATTGCGTTTTCCTCATTTTTTTCGATTAATTTCGTTTTCAGATGTCATTTCTAGCCGTTAGGGAGGCTGTATGGTCTACTCATCAAAGCTAGGCAAAGAATTAATTGCGTTTTCATAATTTTTTTCGATTAATTTCGTTTTCAGATGTCATTTCTAGACTTTAGGGAGGCTGCATGACCCATTTATCAAAGCTAGGCAAAGAATTAATTGCATTTTCCTAATTTTTCCGATTAATTTCGTTTTCAGATGTCATTTCTAGACGTTAAGGAGGCTGTATGGTGTTCCAAATTTCCCAATTTCAAAATTCCGAATTAGGTTTAAAATAATAATAATAATACTAATAATAATAATAATAACATCAACAATAATACATTTATTATTATTATTATTATTATTATTATTATTATTATTATCATTATTATTATTAGTATTTTCAGAAAAAAATTCTGTACACATTTTTGAAAACGGGGGGCTGTGTTACGTCATCCATTGGAATTGTGGGAATTTTGTCAGATTTTTTCAGATAATTTGTGACAAGTAAAGCATGGTAACCAGCTCCTCAGGAAAATTATGTAGTTATTGGCCGATTTGTGAACGTATAAGGTTTTTTTCGGGGGAAAATTTTTCCGTTCCCTGATAAAATTTACACGGATAGTTCGGGGGTCGGTAAAGAACATTTCCTGATTTTTCCATATTTTGTAGACTCTTCCGAGTCCCAACCTGCGGCTGAGGACGCGGAAACGTCTATCTGAAATATCGGAATAAACCTTCGATTGCCATCCGTTCTCAGATGTTAAATAATACGAATTTCGCATTTGAAATTCCAATTCTTAAATTCCTATCGATAGTTGAGTTGGGATTTCATATGCGAAGTTAGGGTGATTTACTTTACACCGAAAGAATTAAAATTTAGATTCGAATAAAAGATAGTAATTAGAGGGCTGATACGAGCTTTCAATAGTGCGGTATTTTTTGTGGGCAATAAATGGATCCCGCGGCACATGTCGATCTCATGAGATATCGAGAGCAATCATTATTTTTATTGATTTTTAATCAGATTTTTATGATATTCTGCTTCCGATTGACATGTGGCGATGCACTTGTATCATCCGACTCCGGGCTGGCAGGCTCTTGATTCCTGCCGTCCGGATAACACTGTCCGTAGTTCTCGAAAACCAGGTCGACGAGAAAAACGCTTTTCCGTCGACCTGGTGCTCGAGAACTACGGATCTCATTAACTCAATCGGAAATTCATTCCAATTTTACGAACGTTTCCGATTTCTCAGGCGCGGGCTGGGACTCGGGAATATCTGAACGATTAGGGAACCAAAACAGGAAACGTTAACTATACTGCCCCCTGAACTAGCCGTGTAAATATCAACAAATATCAACAGGGAATGCGAAGATTTACCGCCCATGAAAATAGTCAACCCTCCCTGTCTGCACAAAAAAGGCGATCCGTGCGAGTTCGAAGCTGCACCTGAGGATTGTGAAATGTCTCATTCTCATGAGGATAAAAAAATGAAAATGAACAAAGATGGTTATCATCCTTGTCTTTTTACAAATTATCATCCGCAGATACA
>JAEUYN010002120.1:0-24440 GCA_018257835.1 Euura lappo | reverse complement strand
TTCGCCATCGCTGAAAACGTCGGATCGAGTAAAAATTCTAAAATCATGTAGGGAGCACGTTTTGGCACCTGGGTAGTCGTTTTCGAACATTTTCCAGAGTGGTGTATGTGACCCGCCCATTTCTTGTAAACACGGTTTCAGCCAAACCGCTGAACCGATCTTGATGAAATTTGCACTGGATACTGTTTTCAGCCTGCAGATGTGCAATTTTGTTTGTGTACTTGATCCGACTTCCGGTTCAGAAATTGCGATTGCTAACTTTGCCAATATTGAAGATACAACAGCGAGCTTTGGAATACAGTCTTCTGATCACGAATCAAAATTTTGGGAATTTTTTAGGATTTTTCCGGCCCCAGCGTCTCGGTGTCAAATCGTTGAAGTTGCTTGTAAACACGAGCTTAGCCAAACCGCTGAACCGATTTTGATGAAATTTGCACTGGATACTTTTTTTACCCCGAAGATGTGCAAATTTCTTTTTAGACCCGATCCGACTTCCGGTTCAGAAATGGCGATTGCTATCTTTGTCAATTTTGAAAATAATAGCGAGCTTTGGAATTCAGCCTTCTAATCACGAATCAAAATTTTGAAATTTTTGGGGGATTTGAACACTATTTCAAAACAAACCAGCACTCTGCGATCGTGCCTTACGCAAAAAAGCGATGAGCTTTTTGGCTAAAACCGGTTAGTTACATTAAAAACTGCTGAAATCCAAGAGAGCATGAGTTCTGGAGTCATCACGCTTTTTGGCAGTAGAAGCAATTACTAAGTAGAAGCAATTACGGCAAATGTAGGTGTACTCTGAATGCTCATTTTTTGTTGCTGCCGGAATATTATTATAGATTCACCTTAAAAAAATATGGCATTTCCAAAATATTAAAAAATGATGGAGGTATCAGGGGTTGAGCGCGTCTAGGTGTAAAGATTTACTGAAAGGGGCGTAACCTTTCGAATTCCTGAACCGTCCTTATATAATTCAAACTATTTCAAAAAGTTTCGGCAACTTGAATGTGCGAGATAACTTCGCGGAAAATTGATGAGTGTGTATCAACTCTTTTCATACTCCTCCACTCATCGCGGTCCACTCTTATCAAACTGGGAATTTTATCCGAGCAAATAATTGCCCCTTTTGTGCGAATTCGCACACATCCACCTCGCCATGATTACTGCAGACGGCTCGAGGCTTTTCGTATAAATAGTCAAGGCAATGAGTTATTCATAGAAACAAGACCCGGCATTATTACGTTTCAAAGGTTGACACTTTGACGCGCATGTATTATCTGGTTTCCCGGAACACTTCCATCCCCAAAATCATTAAGTGAAATCTACTTAACATGAATTAATTCTTCCCGCTAAGCCGAGCTTTGTTGTTGCCTATGAATAAAAGAACGCACCATTGCTAGGGGTGCAGAGGTTGACATAGGGGTAGGGTATATCATTCAAATGTCGCGTAATAAATTGTTGCGGATTTGTTCTATTCTTCCGGGTTTCGCGTAGAATATTCATATTCGCTATTCATATTAATGCAAATTATTCTATACGTTCCACGGGAAGGGACTGTGTGCCCTCATTCTCTTTTCTATCTTTACCCTTTTTCTGTTAGCTATTTTAAATATCAATTGTTTTGACACACGTCTGTGAAAAACTCTTTGGTCAATTTCGATCAACCGGGATTGATAAATAGAGTTAAATTCCAGCGATTTCATTTCGCGGTTTTGTTTATTGTTTCAACTAACTACGGAAGCCTTTGAAAATCGGAGATTGATGACATCAAAGGGTTAAAATTGATTAAGAATTTATAACACCGTCGATCTCGTAGAAACTTTATATTGCTTCGCGCAAGCAGCATCACTTAATCAGGAGATATGGTCTGCCTCGCAGCCATCGTATCGAATGTAAAATTAAAATGGCTCTTGAGAGTATATTTGACCAGAATTTAATTTCACTCAAGATCTTGAATAATTCAAGTCCACTTTGCACGGTCTATATTTACTCGAGAGTCCATTTCACTATTGAATTATTACAACCACCACATTTGGAAAGAATTTCCTCACCATCCTCGTGAAATAATCCTCATATTCTACCGACTTAGTAAATCTCAGCTTATTATCCCGGTAGACATGGGTTCAGTGAAGTTTAAAGCCCTGGGAATACTAAAGAGGACGGTTATCCTTAGCGTATAATAACGTTTTTCGAGGCGAGGAAATACGTACTATGTACATAAATTTTGGGTTACAAAACATGGACAGCAGGAAATTTTCTGTTCTATGAAATCGACTGAACTTTTCCTGGTAATTTTTTAATGGTTTGAAACGGTTTATTCCACTGCAGCATCCAAAATTGTTATTCAGGTAAAAACAAAACTTTAAAATTAACACAAATCTTGACTGAATTTTCGGTCGTTTGAGAACACTGAAGGATAGCTTGAAGAACAATATACTTTGGAATTGGAATTCTACTAATGGTTGCGAATAATCGAATCTTCGACTGCGTGTTTAAAAATGTTTGCATCACAATCTTGATTAATAACCGGCTAAAAGTAGGTATACGGAGTTACCTCTTGATATCGTTAGATTTTTGAATTAGAAATGTAGGGAATTTTGAAGGACACGTGCCGTGACTACGGGTCATATTTTTACCTATATATACACATAGAGAGGAACATTTGATTCCACTCGAGTAGTATAGCCCGCTTCTGCCCTCTTGAGTTATATTTTGGTGACCGCTCTCAGCTGGTATACGACCCACGTGTACGTCCACATGTGAATTTTAAGTATAAATGAAAGAGTGATATTTTACGTAAGAATTTAACTCGGATCCAATTTTATCTTTCCTTTTCACTTCCACATGCGTTATATCTTCGCCAGTTGAACTTGACCTTCAGAACCAATTTTTGACCCTAGGGATATTAATATTTGAGTGCATCCGGGAAGGATTGGAAGATGGAGAAAAACTTCCATGCCGGAATGAGATCCATGGAGTATTTAGTAGCCGGAATTGAATTGAAGGGAACTTGTTAGTGAGATTTTCACAGTCCTATTGGCTCGCGGTCTTATATTTTCTGTGTTTTTTCTTCAAAGAAAATAGGCATTTAAAGTTTAACCTCCTCTCTTGAATCGTTTACATAATCCCCACGGCTTTCATCTGAGTAATTCAAATATACTTATATTCCACTCCGGCTCGTGCTACATGCAGCAAAAACGGTTAGGAATAAACGATGAGAGTTCTCCTCTGAGACATAAAAAAAAACACCCGCGCATTACACTGAAAAAATGTCTATTACCAAGTAAATCGATTTACTCGACAGAATTTACTTGACGCCAGCCAAGGTCACTCAATTTGGCTCGTCCATAAGCATCGTACTGAGCAAATACCCTTCAATCGAAGACATTTCATTTGATTCAATGACATTTCATTTGATCCTAGTACATATTTACTTGGTAATTGAGTGGGTGCATGAAGTAAAGTGACGCCACCGGCGGCGTAGAGCTGCGATTTCGGAGGATTTACACGCCAATTCCTGACACTGAGAGCGCTTTTTCTTTACACATGCATGCAAAATCCTCGTTTGCCCACCGCTCACAGACGCCCAAAATGGCCGATTGCCGCACTGCACACAAAGGCGATGCGCAGTGCTGCAATCAGCCATTCCGGACGTCCGTAAACGGTGGGCAAGATCTCGGATCTTGCATTACATTCATAAAGAAAAACAGTGTTCGATACGCGAGGCCAAACTCGCAATATACTATTGCGTACGCGAGTTTCCGCGCTCTCTAGCAGCTCGGAGATGTACTACTGTCAAATTAAGGGCTGAATTTGATTCGTACTCCGTACATCCGACTATATTGTACTGTATAGTATACGTGTATTAGATATAGTTTGTAACGAAACGCTACTTTTGATAATGATTTAGAAATATCTTTCATTTTGGAAATTACTATTTATCAATTTAAATCTCTGAGGGATGGGTGTAAATAAATTACTACACATTCAATTTTAGCCATCTAAGGTTTTAATGTAGATTTTATGGATTTTATAACAAACTCTATTACATCATAATAATATGAAATGACGAAATTATAACTACCGCTAAATTATAAAACACGAAATAAGCAACAACAGACTTTAGCAATCGAAAACGATAATGATGCTACAACATAACCTCATTGTTGAATACTGTATCGTAGTTGTCGTATGCAATTCCCGCTTACATAACTAGATTTTTTAGTTGCCGGAAAAAAGAATGCTTTTCGTCATTTTTGTTAATCGGCGTTTGACTGAGTCCAATTTCGCATTGCTTCAGCATACGGAGTTCGGAATAGGACTCTTTTGAATAGTCCTTGTTTCTGCCGGGCGGCGCTTTTCATTTCATAAGCATCGGAAATAGAGCCGAATAAAATTATCATCACATAAATTCACATTCCTAAATGCTCGTGGAGTTTCTTCAATTACGTCCCTGACACTATGACTATACAAATACTTCTCTGGTTTTACACCAACTTACTCATATTTCAAGACACGCTGTGGCCATATTGCGAACTACCGTTCTGAACGGGGTGCGACAAGTCGTATATCTAGTATACAGCCTCGGGGGCCAACCTGTGCAGAAAGTGCAAATTTTGCACAGGCCAGGTATACTGGTGCATTCAATCCTATTAGGTGTCGTCCACGTATTACGTAACGCGATTTTGAGCCATTTTTGACCTCCAACAAAGGATCAAACCCCCCCTCCCCCCCCCTACTTGTTACGTAACAATTCACGATTGCGTTTTTTGGTAACAAATTCAAGTGTTTTTATTCGTGGGGGCTAGAAGAAGATTCATTATACGTCTCAATGCTGCCACTTTATTTTAAGAATTAGCTGTATACAACAAACGGTTACAAATTTCTATGGGCCGTGGTGCCAAAAAAGCTGTGATTCAATTGCAACCCCCCATCCCCCAAATCGCGTTACGTAATATGTGGACGACCCCTTACCCAGCCAATAAAAAGGGATTAGGACTCGGCGGCGCGCCTGGGTCGCTTAGAACAATGCCTTCTTGGAATTCATTACCTGCTTACAAATATTTTCCTTTGTTGGATAACTTGGCTAGCTTCGGATTCTAATTAAAGGCTATGAAAATACTTCTTCAATTCCGGGCTACGATCAAAAGCCATTGAAATACTTCTTCAAAATGAACAGACTTTTTCCCGACCCAGGTAACAAGCTTAATTGAGCTAAACTGACCTATCCAATTATGTGTACCGCCCCGGGGGCCTTGTGCAGCGAAAATTCTGAAATTGGCCACCCCTAAAATTGGTCTACAGTGTACGTCGTATTCATGTATTCGCATCCACTCGAACCAAGCGTTTATACAAATTAGAATTATCATATCCTAGCCCTCCGCGGGTCCATTACACGGGAATTGGATCGGGAATTGGGCTCAAATGAGAGCCCTTGAAGCCCGCATTCTGATGTAAATATCAATCGTGTGTTCATCACGAGACCGAAGAGCACGAGGATGATATTGCCTCAGAGCTCTCTGTTTGGTGAAGGGACTCCATCAAGTCTGTCTCGATTCAGTACAAATGTAGCAGACTTTCCAACTTAAATTTTTATAGCACGTCAAACTGTAGCAATACAATCCTTGATAATTAGGACGTTTCATCGGGTGAATTTCGATACACGACTCTCTATTTATACAACCGCTTTTCGTTTAGGTATTTCGTCTTCCAATTGCCTATAGACACATATTCTGTATAAAATTGTGGGTACCTCTCGAGTGGTAGACTTTGCAACAGTCTAGCAGTCTCAATTTGCTGAGGTTTCTCCGACTTGAACGAGTCTTTTGAATCCGAGTTTTCAATGAACCCGCACAATACTAGAATTGAAAACTGTTTGCTGACCTATAAACGCGACATTTCTTCACCTTCCGAAACAGGGTGAGAATAGGGTCGAGATTTCGATCCCCATGCAGTGAAGCGAATGGAACGGAAGAAGGGTTCTTTGATAACAAGAAATAATCGGAGGAGAAGCGGAGAATTTTTTTTCGACTATCTGGAACTGATAACCAATTGGCAAATGGGAATGAAAAATTTCATTAATAATTATTGAATTTCTGTAATAATGTTTCTTATTATGAATCTTCGTGAATTGGCTGAACATTTTTTCCGAGTTTCTTATCACTCCTATATCAAGTATAATATCGTATAACTTTTTTTTACCGGATTAAACTTTTTATCGATTCCCAACGTATAGGATAATATTTACCACCGCCAGCGTTTATCGCCAGCCCCAATAGGTTTTGCGAGTATTTTTTATCCTTTCGAACTAACGCGGAGCTGAAATGGGTCATCCACTTCCGGATTACGCGACACTGAAGGATTGGCCAGAGCCGGAGAGTTATCGAACACAATGGCATTATGCCCCCAAGCTTTACCCCGTGAATCCCAACGCTTCATTGGTGTCTTTGAAAAAAAATCTGGGGTATTATAGATTGCAAACAATCTTACGATTAAAAGTTTAGCGCAGGTGACATGACGTGACGATATATCGCTCGTAAAACACGTAGAAAGAAAACTAATTGCCAGTAGCTACATCCATAAACCACCAGTCTGAAAAGTATACATTTTGTTAGGGCTATATGTAATCGATGGATAAGATGCAATGACTTTAATCTGATTAAGAATGATGACGAGACCGTTCAAAAATGTAAATATTTTTAATTTTTCTTCAGACACAAAACAAATTACGAAACCCTAAGCGGCCTCTTTTTTTTCTCCTTTTTTTTCGTTGTAGCAGTTACTGATAAAAGGTACAACTCATAATATTGGCTTCTCTGATTAAATGAAATATCCCAGTGAATCGAAGCTCAACTGTGAGCCCCTCGGAATGAAATTAGACGGTGAGTAATTTCCCTCGTAACTCGCACCCCTGAAAATCCACGCAATTCTGCGATCAGACCTAGTGGGGGATTCGAAATGGCTTGATTCAAGCCGCTTGAATAAAACTGTCTCACATAGATTTATGGTCAATTTGTAGCCAATAGCACAGTATGACAAATTATCGTGTTTAGCTAAAGTTATTTGGTTTATTTTGTATCCTGAAAGTATGCAATTTTGAAGCTGATTTTTCATTGCATTGGATAAATTTTCAATGCATTGGATTTCATTGCACTGAGTTGGATAAGTCACGTTGGGCTTATTGGAAATCAGATCAACTGTTTCATAAGAAATAACGAACGAGCATGTTAAAAAAAAAAACGAATCACTTTATATTTGCGATACCCGCACTTTTCGAATTACTTTTCTTCATGTTATTTCACCCTCTAAACCTTATCTCATTGTCAGCTGTACTTCTCCTTCCTTCTGGTGTTTGACTTTTGTTGTGAATTCAATTTCCGAGTTAATCATCAATGACTGCAATATTGTATACATGGAATATTGCGAGACAGAGAATTGCGAGAGGTTACAAAAGTCTGTGAATATACTGAGCTGTACTTTTTTTTTCAGGTATAGTTACCGAACACCACAAATTCAGTGAAATAACCTACTTTGAAGAAACAAGCAAGCAGCCCGTTCAATCAACAAACTATATTTCATCGGAGTCTTCGCAGACACTTTTTTTACAATTCAGAAATTGGTTCGTGTAACTGGGTGCGATTTAGCATCGGGGGATTTTACAGAATTGGTTTGAAAAGTTATACCTACTCGCCGTGAAAAAAAATCTTCCTCCATTACACCGTTTCATTTTCAATCTGATCATCTTGAATTTGTCGAATCGTCACCGTATCATTTTTTCCAACATCAGTTTTCAAGCCAAGAAACCAAGTGGATAACAGTACAAAGTTGTTCAATCAAATTTGTGGCAAAATACACCTACTTGTATTCCCGTGAGGGGTTATACTTACACCTGAAATCGGTATTACACTCTGGTTTGGAATCAAATAGAAGTCTCTCGAGATTACTATGAAGTAGTGTGATAAATCCTGTTTTTATTAATTTGTTTCTTTGTCATCAATTTTTTGGTCAGTACAAATATTTGTTCCCATGCCATGTAATTATTTTGTGTAAATCAAAGTACACAACGTTGCCGGAGTGCGAGCTGCAGATTGTAATGCCTGAATCGAGTAATTTATTCAATTGTGGATCGAGTTCTCCCAACAATTTCATTAAACTACTTATTTCTAACCTTGTTACATAAATTCAAAACGCCGAGGAGCGAGAGTCCATTGAATAAATGTATGTTTTATGTGAGAATCTGTGTCTTCGGAACGTGCGTAGATGACCGTGTGCATACGTGGGTAGGGTAGATTTATACCACATATATCGTAAAATTGATGATCGTGGTCGATTATCGATTTCAGAATGTAGTTGTGGGTTAATCGACTGGTCAAGTGACTCCAATTTGAATTCTTGTATACTAGAAATTCCGGAATCGATTTGACGTATCGAATTGAGATTCTGTCCGGAGTTCGGCTAGCGGAAGTGAAGGTATCTTAGTTGTATCGAGTTGCCATGATTTTCACTCTGGGTTTAGTGCAGCTTTTGTCCTCTGAAACCAATTATAACAAACTCTGCAGACATGTAATTAGTTATCATACAATCATAGCTCTTTACAATTCTAGTCATAGAAGCTTGTGAACTATGTTGAAACTATTATCGGCAATAGCCATCGGGTAAAACACACCAGAAACCAAATTCCTACGGGCTAATATTATACGTTGATCCAAAACTACTGCTCTCAATAGTTTTACATGGATCATAAAATCAATCGAGACCAGAACAGTGTGGCATATAGTTGCACAGTAGTGAACGTCATGATTTGTACCCAGATGCGTAATTGGTTCGATCCAATATTCCTCAATTTGCTTTAATATTTTTTAATTTTTATGGTACATCAATCTAATGAGATATGGTTTTTTAAATATTCATAATATTATTTGCGAAGATGATGTATGTTCGTCTCTTCCAAACTATTCCAGGTGAAAAAAAAAATTATGCAACCGAATTGAGCTCTCAATATCGCAAAAAAAGTGTCTTTTTAACGTAACTTCAGGAATCGAATACATTTTTTTGATACCACAACAGGTTTCTTGTCCATTTCTCGTACTTCTTTTCTCAAGGGTTTTCTCACAGATTCGAGAATAATCTTAGCCCGTTCTCAAATATTTGAAAAAGGACTCTCAATTCTTTAAATGAGAGACGAGAAGCTCCAATAAAACAATCAGAAATCAATTTTTTTAAAGAAATCTTCACTAGAATTATCCCTTGAACCATGAATCTAGCAATGGTGATCCGTTGACATATTAATTTGAAACTGTAATCGACGATATTTAACAACGCAACATCTAAGATATTCCACTGGTTCACTGATAGCAACCTTACCCTTAGTTTGAATCTACATGTAGGGTTTAATTAAATTGGCAAAGGTGGGTAACTTTTCTTTACTTATTTCGACCCTTATACTTTATCCGAGTCCGCAACATTCCGCTTTATAGCACACACCCGACGGTAAACCGAGACTAGGATCTTCGTAATTTATTATTTGGTAAAGTAACGGGAGTGCCACTTGACGCGAAATGTCTCCAGGACTCTGGTATTGGGGTAATAAATTAGGAATCCAACTCTTGAAGAAGTACGTAACTACCTTGGGCTTTTTATTACCTTTTTATCTCTATCAACAGTTACAGTACAAACATATTGGCAATTTAGACATAGCTATTATTTTTCAGGTGAAAAACATCGAATAATAATGAAATTAACAACTCAGTAGAAATTTGTTCAATATATGTATTTGCTGAATTGATCAGATCCAACTTGGTCCGAATGTTAGATGTCCTTGAGGTGCAGTCTGGGTTTTACTCAGTAAATGTCGTTTTGTTCCGGAAACAGCATAGTGCCAAAGTTTATAAAAATTGCAAAAACGTTAAATTTCGTGTCGACGCCAATAGTCTTGTTCCGAAGTAAACATGACAAGTAATGGAAAATGCAAAGGGTCTTGATTTCTCTAGGAAACATTTCCTCAAGTAGGACGAACCGCACAGTTCCTGGACTGATCGAGCAGCTCATTGAATACCCTGTCCACATTATCATCAGAAATAACCGCATAGCTTCGACGTAAATTTTCTCCCTTGCCAGTTGCTGGTACAAGACAGCAGCTGTGTAGAGCTGTGTAGAGTATGAATGAGGTTATTTTGTTGCAACAAAAATATATTCTCATTACTGACTTACCCAACGAGAAAATTGTGGAAAGTATCGCAATTGCGAGAATTCAACGGCCTTCGGCCCAATTTGTCTCCAAGTTATAATGTCATGCAAGTTATATATGCGCTGAGTCCTGGCCCCGTTACGTAAGTTTCATGCACATATACTGCAAAATATGCTGACTGTGTTACACAGGTATAGTCCGATATCTGTGCACAGTGCCTGAAAATAACGTAAAACAGGTTCATAGGAAAACAACTTCTAGAAAATCCGTATGATAGAATCATCGAATGGGGGTGTATACCTTTCGATTGCCGCTCACTTCGAACAGAGCTAAGAAGTTTGTTACTTTGATATTATTAATTGGGTGGTGCATACACATTAAACAAACACATAGAAATGTCATAACTTCCTGACAACACTGAACTGGATGTTACTAACAAGCGTAGTTATAGTTGCTTCTACAAGTCAGTTCCGTTAGTCGTTTGTTCCCCCGATGTCACGTAAACAATTATGTCGTAAAGTCGAGTGATGTCACGTAAAGTCATTTCAAACCATTTGACTTCAGAAATATTTGCGATTTTCAATTCATAACGTCAAGCGCGTGCAGGTGATCGATGAGTTGTTAAACCTCGTATACGTATAGCTGGAAATCGCGACCTGTATACCCAGGTGATTAAGTGAACGGCACATCTGCGCCAATTGTGCCAATGGTATATAACTATTGATCAGCACCCCGAAAACCACCTTACCTGAAATGTTGACCAATTCCGACGAAACCTCATTTCCATAACGCTTTGATGGAGTCGTTGAATCTTACCAGCTGTGGCTGTAAATATTTGAGGCCAAATACGGTATTTACGCATGGCTACAGGTGCCCCGGGAATTTCGCGAATATATCAACGACTTTGAGGTGAGACTGTTGACTGATATTTGAAGAAAGGACCTCAAGTCGTCAGATGGAGAAAACTCATCATCCATCAGGGAACCAGGAGCTTCCTCGAATCGCAAGTCCTTATAGACTACAGAGGTTCCCGGTCAGGCAATAGCTTATTTGATTTCATTAATCCGGGAAAGTTGAACTTCGAGTTCTTCGATGCGCAACAGAAGATTAAATTATTCAACTGCGTGTCGATTTCACTCTCTCTCTCTTCTTTTACTGTCCTCTTTTTTTCCCTGAGGCCCTTAAAAAGTTATCTCCGGGGTCTGATAAATTTACTCTACTCTACAGTACTCTCCCTCTCTGTATGCTCATTGTATACGATTCATATTATTGTGATAATTTTCTTCCAACTAATATCATTATGTATTTTTGTGTATTATCTGAGGTCCTGAAGAAGCTATGTTCCAAGATGCATAAAAAATGTAACTCTCGTTGATTTTTGGTACATAATTTAAAAAAAAAAACATATTATGATCGATTGAGTAGTTAAATACCATATAATAACAATATAATTACAAATTAGAAAAATTTCCATGGAACGCATTTGAACGATTGAATGATCATTGTCACATCTTGACGAAAACTTTTTATTCCTATTTGAAATGTAAAAAAAATATCAGATCGTATATCGAAGTATTAGAGACTTGATGTAACGTAATGAGAACACAAAGCCGTGGTGTGTTTCAACATTTGCGGAATGGCACATTATGAGATAGATTTTGCAGAAATGTTGCTGAATTAGTTGGACAAAATAGCCATAAAAATCAACCTGTTTTTTTTCGGCTATCAACATTTCTCTAATAGTATGCATTGAATTTAGAACCTTTTCGAATGTGGAATGCCAAAAGTGGAAGAATCGAAAGCTATTGTTTTCTTTGGTGTAAACACCAGGTCGCAAGTAACTTGGGAATACCCCACCCTACGTTTATTCAATCTGGATCACATCCAAGCTGATCCGACACACGTCTGGGACTACGGGTCGATGGTGATTAGTCGTTGTTGGGTAAGATGTCCCTGAAGTGCATACTGGATTTTACTAAGTGAACGTCCTTTTGTTTGAAGTACGGCAAAGTGAATAAAAACTCCGGAAACGATGTTAACTAGCCCGTTTTAGCCAAAAAGCTCATCGCTTTTTTGCGTAAGGCACGATCGTACAGTGCT
This sequence comes from Euura lappo, assembly GCA_018257835.1. Classification (NCBI taxonomy): domain Eukaryota; kingdom Metazoa; phylum Arthropoda; class Insecta; order Hymenoptera; family Tenthredinidae; genus Euura; species Euura lappo. The sequence continues at coordinate 12,154 of JAEUYN010002120.1, read as the reverse complement.
AGTTTGTTTTGTAATAGTGTTCAAAATCCCCCAAGAATTTCAAAATTTTGATTCGAAGCCAATAGACAATTTCATCAAAATCGGTTCAGCGGTCTGGCTGATAGCGTGTTGACAAGCAACTTCAACGATTTGACATCGAGACGCAGGTGCCGGAAAAATTATCGAAAATTCTCAAAATTTTGATTCGTGATCAGGAGGCTGTATTCCAAAGCTCGCTATTGTACGTTCAAAATTGACAAAGTTAGCAATCGCCATTTTTGAACCGGAAGTCGCATCGGGTACACAAAGAAATTCTGACATCTTCAGGGCAAAAGAAGTATCCTCTGCAAATTTCATCAGAATCGGTTTAGCGGTGTGGCAGATAGCGGGTTTACAAGCAACTTCAACGATTTGACACTCAGACGCAGGTGCCGGAAAAATCCTCAAAAATCCTCGAAATTTTGCTTCATGATCACGAGGCTGTATTCAAAAGCTCGCTATTGTATCTTCAAAATTGACAAAGTTAGCAAACGCCATTTCTGAACCGGAAGTCGGATCGAATACACAATGAAATTCTGACATCTTCAGGGTAAAAGAAGTATCCTCTGCAAATTTCATCAGGATCGGTTCAGCAGTTTGGATGATAGCGGGTTTACAAGAAATGAGGGGGTCACATACACCACTCTTGAAAATGCTCGAAAACGACTACCCGGGTGCCAAAACGTGCTCCCTACATGATTCCAGAACTTTTACTCCATCCGACGTTTTTTGCGATGGCGAATGTATAAGGCATGTTTTCCTAGTCATTTCAAAGCTGCAGAATTGTACTAAAAAAGATAAACTACAATTGTTCTGCATTATCTTGAGGTGCCGCAGTAGAGTTGATTTACGTTCATTACCCTCTGCCATTGTTTTCTATTCAAATTGTTCAATGCTTTTGAACCTTCGGATGGTGGCGTTGTCGGAAACAGATTTATGAAGCTAGTAACTCTGCTAGAATTAAGTGTCACGCTGTTTTTTATTGGTGTATATCTGGAACAATGTCTGGTGTTCCTCCCACAATCAGCCATTCGACACTCTTCTGTAAGTCCTCGGAATTGTTGTTCATTGCGAAGAGGTAAGGGGGACTCTGATGACTACAGAACAATAGCTCCCACCAATATTACAACAGCAGTTGGGAACCCCAAGCTCCAGTTGTATTCGGTATGAGCCACGCGATATGGCCTATCACTGCCAAGTCTAGTGGTGATATCACGGATCTAGACGTAATACTTTAGTGCGTTCTTTTCCCTCATTTATCAAAGAATAATATCTTAGAATTTAGTAAACCTAGCCGGCTGATGAACAAGATGAGAAACTGAATTCTTTGATCACTGCAAATATTATAGTCACAGTAATCTAGACTCGAAGACTATAAAATAATCAAATATTCAAAAAGTATTTCAACATTGTAGGTTATGTTCATTACTTCTAATCAGAGTAGCCCACCGAATGTTGATGAACGTAACCATAGTCCATATTTATATCAAAAGAACAATTTTGCGGGTTGAAAAAAGAAACAAAGCTTATAATCCACCTTTACATTGGCCGCTATGTAAAAAATTTCTTCAACAAGTTTCGTAGAGTTCATAGCATATTCAAATTATAATTATATTGGAAGAAGAAGGTAATAAGAAGATCAGCAGGTATGACATACTTGAAACGTTTATAAATATCAGTATATTGCATAATTAGAAGCGTGTACATTATCGAGTATAATTAAATCTGATCAAAACAGACCCGACCGTACATCAAGGACTCTATGTCAGTGGTCATAATTATTTTATTAGACCTGTCGGCTGAAATGTCCCGGAAACTTGGTGTGGATTTCACTAAGAGAACGTCCTTTTGTTTCAGGTACAGCAAAGAAAACGAAAACTACACATATGATATTTAAAACTATGGGAGTGTAAATCAGTGTGGGTGGTATGGTATTCCCTTCAAAACTAAGTGGCCAAATGGTAAAGACCATGTTTACTATGGAGTCTAAGCAACCAGTAATGGCGAGTGCCGTGGTCTTGGTTTCACTGGAAAACAGCTCACCGGCCAGAACAAACGGCACGGTCCCTAGTCCAATTGAGACGCTGATGGAATATCCTCCGCTTATCGCCGCTTGAATCCACCACCCAGCCGCAAAGTCACTCGCGTCCTCCAGCAGCAGATGATACGAAACAGAAACTATTTAAAAAAATTTATCAATTTATCTGAATGGACTGAAAGAAAAAATAGTGGGGCAGTTATAATTAGTTGGAACTTATACAGCTTTTAGTTTCTTCAACTACATTCGTTTAAACTATCGTTCTTATAGTTGTTCCTCAAGCATAGAAGTATCATCAGTATTGTATATCAATATCCTCTACATTCACTCACCCAGCGACACCATCGTTGAAAGCGTTGCAGATGCGAGAAGCAACGGTCTTCGTCCAAACTTGACAACCAAAAAGACAACGTAAATACCAGTCAGAATTGGCAGCATTTGAATCATAAAAGTCACGGTCACGTAAGCGACTCCATAGTCATGGTGACTTAAAACCAAGTACATCAGATACAATCCTCCGGAATAAGAGGATAAGAATTTACACAAAAAGAGTCCGATAATTATAAGCAGCGCCTGAAAACCGAAAGAGAAACACATGAAAGAATGAGTTTGGGAGATTTCCAGATCAAAATGATCGAATCAGTGTGTACCTTCCGGTTGGCGTTCACTCTGAACAAGGTGACGAAACTTGTGCATTTTCTCTGATTGAGTGCAGTGCTGTTTTGAATTTGTTGCACCTCCTGAACAACGTCAGACGTTCCCCTTAGCCGTACGACGCTCTCCTGCACCTTGTTTGGAAGGTTTTTCATGGCGAAATAGTACGGAGACTCGGGTGACCAGAGTAAAGCGGTTGCAAAAACGATTGAAATAACAATTGCGACTATTGAAAGAGCAGCTGTGGATACCCAGTATAGTATTATCCCTGATATAAGCCGTCCGAGGGCAAACATGACTGGTATCAGGGCACATAGACCGCCGCGGATCCTGCGATCCGCGATCTCACCTATGTACATAGGGGTAACCATGAATGCAACCCCGAAGCTAATTCCAGCGATGAATCTATACGGACATACATGTTTGATAAGAAGTTTATTTATGATCATTTATTGGTTATTGATTTAAATGATTTTATTGAGATTGCACTATGATACTTTCAGCGGGGAAGTGAACATTTGGTCCGATTCCAATCGCTTACTTACTGAGACAGGTGTAACGAAGCGCAACTTTCTACAATTTCGAGTATATTGGATGTAACCAGGGGAATCGTCATGAGGATTAGCGTCGTTCTCCTGCCTAATTTGTCAACTATCAGAAGACCTAGGAGCGATCCGCAAATGCCACCGATTTGTAGAAGAGGAATATTCATACGACTAAAGTCCATGCAAGACTGCGAGACTCCTTCCAATCGGTATTTTAATGGTATACTGTTTATTGATGACGCTACAGTATAAATCCCAAGACAGACCAGAATCAGCGACGCTTGTGACAGAAAAGCCGTAATTATTAGTATATCTAGATTTAAAGCGATACACTCGTAGGCTTCACCGGCAAATTGAAGAATCGTGCCATTTGAATAATAATTGTCAGAATCGATTTTCCTTCGGGTTATAATTTTGATTTGGCAAGCCAAGAGCGGATGACCGAAAAATTTGATAAAATCTCAAATATTGGGATTTTATTCCTTAAAATTTAAGTTTATGTTATTTGTTTTTGTTTGCATCAATACAGACAGGACAATATTCACTGATGAATCAATTGGTATAGAATATGAAATAAGTAGCGCAGTCATACTCGATGGAGCGTGGAGAATATGACAGAAGTGGGGATCTTGGTTTGACGCTGGACTATTTTCTGCATGACAGTGGCTTTGACAACAATCCATAATCGTTGAAATCTTACCATGTGCTGCAGATATTGGCCATTATCTTTGGATCACCATTCTGTTGCAGTTACTTCAGAAATTCCAGAAATATGTCAGCTAATTCTGAAGTGCCAGAAGGCGTTGAGTTCCAACAAACAAGTTTCTGAATTGACGCGCCGAGAATACCAAGACCATCTGAGAAACTAAAACCTGCACTGGGACAGAATCTTTCAACGTTTTGACTCGCTGATTACTATTGCACTCTGACCCTCTCTCATTGTGATATACTCATTCAAATGTGTGGTGTCAGCAGATCATATCGCATGTTCACAAAATAATGTATTTTCTCTCTTGTTTCCTTCAACCTACGTTCAATTTTGTTCAAGTTTGGAAATATTGAGCGACCTCTGAACAGTAATATTTTGGGTAGTGGACACCTTGGGTGTCCTACGATAGAGGAATTAGAAGGCTAATAGCGTCAGATGCAAGTTGGAAGGTCATTTTCAGACGACGCGACAGCTCGATTTTTCGACTCCAGTGAGCATCTAAAAATTGTCCGATTACTATGTGGAGGGTTTATTTGATCTGTAAAATTTTTACTTTTCTGGGCGAGAATCCAAATCGCGAGAGTGAGGTCGAAATGTTGCTTCACAATGTACATCTACGTACATCTGCTCTAATGATTTTTGGTGCTATATCAGTATCGTTTTGGATCCAAAGTCAACGCGGTGCCTACAAATATGATAGGTGTTGTCTGCCCCACGGTTATATAAATCTTTATGTGATAAAAGTGATAAAAAAACATATGATAAATCATATGATAAATCGAATGAAGTTATGACCGAATTCGATGTGTGATTTATTAGGTCATTTACATAGTGATTTATTCTATGATTTTTTGTATAAATTATCATGTCATTTACTTTCAAATGTATCACATGTTTTATTATATAATTTATCACTTAAGATGCATTTCAGAGTATTGAAAAAAAAATGGTTATTCAATACGTGCAACTGATTTCAATAATTGTGAAATGAGATATAATTTTTGTTAACCAAGGGAATCAAGTAATCACAAGGACATTTTTATCAATAATTATTGACTTTATTGACACACAGGCAATTTTTCACAGAAAGTAATAGAAAACAGATTCATTATCTTTCATTTGTCTTATGCTCATCACATTTTTTAAATTATCAATCGAAAACAAACAAGTGCATATACATATAAACTGATATTCGATTGACATAGGTAGGTAGTATGATGAAGAAAATCGTACATTTACAGGAAATAAGAAAAATATCGAAGGAGGGGTCATAAAAAGTACTAAATCAGAAATCACAAAACATATCCATCGGGGGGGGTCAAGGAATGAAGAAAGAAAGAGTAATAAATAAGGTGTATACTTATATCTATAAAAACAATCCTTGCTATCAGCTAGATGTAAAAATGTTCAATTAGTTTAGGTTCGATACATAAAATACAGTACAAAATATGATAAGGGTGCATCTGTTGCATTGACACTATGTTATTATGATCACTATACGAGAGAACTAACTTACGAACTAAATTTATATCTTACAGTACGATAGGTCGGACGATGAAACCGAGAGTTTGGTTTGTTAGTGCGTGAGTATCTCCACAGTTACTGTTCGATGCAACAATAGGTGGAAATAATATATAAATGACATAGAAGTACTTATCTCCAAACTAGAATATATATGGGGAGGGTCGTTTCTGCAGAGTTCGTTTCTACAGAAGTTCGTTTATAAATAATGAATTTAAAACGGATGAATTTATGAATTATGAATTATTATTATGAATTTATCTATATATGTATATAGAATATGATATTCAACAAACACAAAGTAGAATATATATACTAGAAGATAAGTAGTTCTATATACTATTATTATCTATATATGTTTTTTTTTTTTTCAACGGTGTCGTATTATATCAAAGCAATCGGTTAATATTTATATAAATTAGGTACAGGACTAGCGTATCTAGTATCGGTAACGTTAAGAAAAACGCAGACCCTATCAATATCCGTCGTCCTTACGGCAATAACCTCGTCACTTATCATTAAAATTCTTTGTAATGATTTCGAAAAATCGCTAGGTGTAGTTTGTACAACATTACATAGTAGTAGTTGATTATCTGTTTCAATGTCAACAACAAACGTAATTATTTTGACGAATCTTTCGTCAACAAGTTGTGCGAACGAATTCCACGAGCGTGCATTTTCTTTTTCAGACGAAGCGTAGAGACAGCCGCTTTTCACAATTCTCATAAATGTGCTCGTGCTTGTCGATAACTGAAACTGGTCTATCAATCTTTTGTCAATTAAACTTGCAGCTCCAAAATAAGTGATATCAGCTATTTGAAGACATTTTTTCGTTCGAGGATTGGATGAATCAGTACAGTACTGTTTCACAATGTCGGAAGAATTTGAATGGATTTTTGTTTCAAGAATATCTACTGAACGTTGCATATTGATATATCGGAGTATTTGTTGGTCAACTCCTTTAGCACACTTGATAGCAGTCAGTAATTGGTGATTGCCAGATTCGAATGGGAAAGTGGAATGTGCCCACAATGGACCCCAATTACTAACGCTTTTTGCGATGTGTAGGAGTTGATGAACGTTATACGTCATTGCAGTTTTAGAGTACATTTCTTCCACTCGACAAACGAATTCATGTAACATTTGGTCAGCCTTATCCAACTCCTGGTACGTAATGTCAGATTTCAAAAGAATATAGAAACTCTCGACAAGCAAACTCCAGTGTTTGAGTACTTTCTCATCTGCGATTGATTCGAGTACTGGTACACTGTAATATAAAAGCCAGTTCTCCCATTCACGAGCCTTCCACATACTTCTTTCTTTCAACGGCCTCGATAGACGACCTAACTGGGTAGGAACTTTAACCCTGGATTGGCGCGATTCAAGAATCTTAAAATCATCAGACGAAAGACGTTTGAATAAATGCTCGGTCAATTGCTTTCCAACACCAGATGCAAGACAGTGCAAATAATCTGAAACGCACCCCTCAATCAGATCGTAGCAACATAAGTTTATCAACGGTGAAGCATCTCTAATTCCAAAAACAGGAAGTCCTTTCACCACTGCTTCTTTCATTAGCTGGATAGTACTATTTTTGTCCCTACTCGCTGAAATACTTTCTAAAACAGGGTATCGCATACTTCCACCGACCCATTCACCAGGATGAAGGCACCAATCACACCCATAGAACGCATTAAATTGCATCGATCCATTCATGGGAGCGCGTGCAATAGTGTCTACACAACAAATTGAGGCATATAACTTGACAAGAAGCAATTCTCCCTTAATCGTGCATGGAATTCCGATAGTTGATAGTTCGTTAATCTTTTTCACAAAAGAGTCCAAGAATATATTCATATCGGGCTTACTTTTACCGAACCACAATCCACAGACAATCAGATTTTTCAATCTCTCTTCTACAGGCAACTCATTGATCATTAAGTATATTGGCCAAATCGAATACGTCGAACTCTCGAATACGGGTGCTCCATCTGTGTTGAATATAGCTGTGACATATTGTTGCCTTTCAGATTCTGGTAAATTGTTGACGAAATTTCGATAACACTGTCCATCGTACACGTCTCTTATATGATCCCTTTCATAGCATCTCTCTCGCATTATATAGTTATAGTGATTCTCGTTCGTATGCAAATAATCAGATATTGCTTCTGAAGGATCAACAATTACAAAATAGTTGCCAGATGATGGCTTAGAGACATCAACAATCGTTGGGCAATTTGAACATTTTTCAGTACCATTCAACGCACCAAATTTACCTATATACATAGTGCAATTAGGGCACGTAGCATGAAACTCTGTGTTATCGTTGAAATTGAAGAACTTGTCGATCATGTATCGTGACTCGGGCATTATTGGCGTTGTAAACATACTATTTATCAAGCGCATTAAATTTTCTGTCGACGTTAATGATAACTTATTACTTGTCGCATATTTTAGAACCATTAAAAGTATCTCTGCTGGACTTCTTTCTACTGTAGCTGATACAGGATCACAAAACCCTGGAGTTTGCAGTAGGTCTTGTAGATTTTTGGGGTTATTTCTATGACCTGGTAGTTTGTCAAACTCTTCGTCGGGGCCGTTCGTCTCGTTTTGTCTTGAGAAATTGTGGCTGGAGGTCGAGATCTGAAAAACAACATCATCTAGAATTACTACTCGCTCAAACTCAATGTTTTTTTAGAGTTATTTTGTGATCACACATTTTGTACCAAAATTGGGGCAAAAAGATGAAAATCTTAGTGAGTTTCTATGTAATATTTCGAACTACATAATGGAACGGATAAAATATGAATCAAGTACTTGAAAAGTGTACCTTGATGACGGATAATTTTACAATAGAAACTATGAAGAGGTATCAAATGAAGACTTTAGAAAACATCGTCGAATCGAAAATGATTGACTGACATACACCTTATTAGAGTTCCTATAAATTCTGTGAATTATTATGAGCACGTACAAGTAGACACAAATTTGGCATTTTATATTCATATTTCTGTAATTTTTCGCGTTGCTTAATTCTCATGCATTTGAGTACCATCATTTGAAACCGTTAGAAACTAACAAAATAAGACCTAAAACGAAGCCTACCTCATCAAGTTCGCCACTTTCGTGAAGGAAATCTATATCTTCAATGTGTATTTGATCTGCGTTAGGCCTAGTACTGCAATGTGGGATCTGAAAACAAATGTACGTGAAACATAATTGATGAAGAGAGGAAATCAATAGTTATGATGAAATCTTGTGCATTTTATGTTGGATGAGATTGATTTCATTTCAGATGGTATCAGTGAATTTTAATTCAAATATATTTTTTTTGTGGATAAATTCAATTATGTATCATCTTTTTTTTTGTATCTAAGGTAATCTTTTTCCTGTAGGTATACGACTATTTCGAACTAGCTACAATATATGAAAAAACAATTCAACGTAAGTAAGTCTGCTCTTCATATAAGAGAGAAAGAAGACTATCGTATTTGTGAAAAAAAAAATTATTTTTCAAGCACCTAAAAAAGTCAATTAGAGTCGATAAGCACACTTAATTATCATAGTAGCACCGTACGTTCAGGCGGAAGTGGAGCTGAGCTTCTACGTTAGGCTCACTTGCGCCAACGCTGGCTTTCAACTGAATGGCTGCGCTCAAGTCAAGTTCAATATTCACAGTCAGAATAAATAAATAGATCGATCCCTCCATCGGAATACAACGTAGCTCGCACAGTACATTGGTAAGAATGTAACAAACAAGGCTTGCTAGTAAAAATTCCAGGGCGTAGGGTCCATCGTCACCCGCAATAGTCACACTATAGAGCTTGCAAGATAATGATAAGTTTTACAAATAGCAAGGCTAGCGAGTTACATTTGTACTATATCAAGCCACATGAGTTACGTTTTTACTCTGAGGAGAGTTGAGGTTTTGTTTTGTCCTTGAGTTTAGATCTGGCCAGCAGAGCTAATGGTCACGTGGTTTTCAAAACCTGCTACATTTCACACGAGTATGATCATTCAGTCGGATATAATATAAGTTGACTCAGAATGCATTAATGAGTTTCATCCAGAGATTTGACAGTAGTCAGTAGGTGACCCGGCTCCTCAAGATTTTACTTGATGAAACTCAAAGATACATGCTGCAGCTTCATAGAACTGCAGGTAACCCAGTGATCACCATGAACTCCCACGACAAACGTCCAAGATGTATACTAAAACTGTTCAGAGTCGTAGGCATCACTTCTAGCCTAAGATGCTACTTTTTCATATCAATTTAAAAAACGTGAGATAATTATACCGGGTGTCCCATTTTAATCTTACACCTGATTCATCTCGGAAAGTACTGCTCGGATCGAGTAATAAGTAATATTAAACTTTTAGGGTTCGGAGGGGGACGTTCAAAAATAATTGTTTAAATTTTTTTCAATAACAAATGGCAGCGTAAAAATGACAAACATGTTTTTTTTTAAATCCGAACATGACTTATTTTGTTCAACAATAAATTCTTTAGGTCAGAACTAACATCTTTTGTAGGAAACATTTTTCAATTGTTATTAACAATTGTCCATGTTTGGCACGCACGCACGCACGCATGCATGTATGCGTACATGCACACACACACACACACATACGTCAAACATGGACAATTTTTAATAACAATTGAAAAATGTTTCCTACAAAAGATGTGAGTTCTGACCTAAGGAATTTATTGTTGAACAAAATAAGTCATGTTCCCATTTAAAAAAAACATGTTTGTCATTTTTACGCTGCCATTTGTTATTGAAAAAAATTGAAAAAATTATTTTTGAACGTCCCCCTCCGAACCCTAAAAGTTCAATATTACTTATTACTCGATCCGAGCAGTACTTTCCGAGATAAATCAGGTGTAAGATTAAAATGGGACACCCGGTACTTCCTTTTCCCACATCATTTTCTACAATTACGTTTAGATTAAATATAGTTATGGTCAAATTTATCAGAAAAGTCTGTTTTAACTTAACTTTGTTATTCAATTGGCTTGAAAAATCACCTTCTATTATATTGTTATGAAAAAATATGCCCTAAGATCAGATTCCACTATTATACCAGTGTATTGAACTCGAAACCATATCACTTTTCTGATCTATCTGATTCGAGAGCGGATTCTGAGCTATCGTTAGGTCATCTAGTATCTAGGCTGCGGCCCATGCATGCCTCCTGAACACCTGAACTAATTTTATATTGTATAATTTTCTTTACATATTGCTTGCTCAGGATCAGGTGGTTTTATCTCCTTTATTGAGAGTTTTAAATGAGCTTCAAAGACTCAGCGCCCTATGTCCTCATATACCTTGAGATACCCTGAGAGCTATTTCAACTATGCCCTGTTCAAGTTAACTTTATTTTATTTCGAGGTGGGGCGAAACCGGGAGTCAAATTTTAGGTTACATTGAGGTTATAATCAATGAGACTAGATTCTTCGCACTGGGTCTACGGAGAGTAAATGATCTGTCGAAGCTTGAGGTCTGCGGAGAGTAAATCCTACGCAGTAAGCCTGTGTACAGTAGGTTCTGCGAGCAATTTACTCTCCGCAGACCTCAAGCTTCGACAGATCATTTACTCTCCGCGAGCCTACTGCGTAGGATCTACTCTTTGCAGACCTACTGCGTAGAATTTATAACAATGAAGTTATCTTGAACGGGGCATAGTTGAAATCCCTCTCTGGGTGGGTCCGAAACCAGAGAACCACTGACAGTCAATAGTCACGCGCCGTGAACTTAGCTAAACCGAGCGAATGGTATCCAGTGGAACTCACGGTATCTATAGGGAATGAAGAATTTGTGTATATTATTTCAGACGGGAATCACTCTCATTAAAAAAAAAATCATGGATGTGTAGCTTAACAAAATAAACATTCTGGGTCAGCTATTAACTCGAAAACGTCTTGAAGTGGAAAGAATCTTGAGCAAGCGATCTGCCGTGTTTGGTAATCCTAAAAATGGAAACAGATCTCGTACACTTGACCATATAGTATTCCCTGAATAAATGAATAAAAAAAATGGCTTCTAAGGAAAATCCAAATTCCAAAAACATAAACATTCGATCTTCAAGTTATTCAAAGTTTCGACATAATGAGGTTATGTAGTTTAATGTTATGATTCAACTTACCTGGTCATCTGTTTCTTCTACACTTGCAATATTTTTTCTCGTTCTGTATTTCGCCGTTTCATTTATTTCTCCGTCACCATCTAAATACGTTTTGCGCCTTTTTACTGAACTCATTGTGTCAATAAATTTTCACAATGGATACCTGTGATTACACGTAATTGTACACGGCGTCTCGAGCTGGCAGAATTGAGACGAACCAGAGACGAATTCGAAGCTAAGCACTTTGTTGACATGCGAACTGTAACCGAAACAGTGAACTCAGTTTTCACGTGCCACAATACAGTGTTTGCAAGGCCTTCTAGTCATGTGATTTTGAATGTACAGCGGCTGCCATTGACTGAAATCGCCGCTGACTGCTGAAAGCAATAATTCGGCCAATAAGAGTCTCGTACGACGAGAAACACCACAGGTGGCATACAGAAGGCATTGCTGTTTCCCCTTTCACCGTCGCGACTCGCGAGTGAGCTATAAGGAACCTTGAGCTGTTGTGTGTTCAAACCACTGTGCGACCACGTTTATTGT